>JAKTRM010000072.1:0-53109 GCA_030579635.1 Wickerhamiella australiensis | reverse complement strand
GTCGCAATATTGAGCACTATCAGTTTTCCAAGCCAGCTCGGCAGAGACTTCTTGGTTCTGGGTGCAAACAAGATGAACCCATAAATAGTGTCTTGATAGACATTCAGCACCCCCACGGTGATCAAATCTAGAAAAAACCCGCCACCAAGCACCGTGTAGATAGAGCATATCGATGCCGCGGGGGGTATCTGTGAAACGCACCAGTTTCCCGTGATAAATTTGAGGAGATCGCGAGCTCTAACCCTTATGCAAGCCATCAGCATGATAAATGCATATGCTGTAGGTACAACTAGATAGAGATATAGGTTAACATCCCCTACCTGAAATGTACGTTGTTTCTGTGTTGAAGGTTACGAGTTACCGCCTCGTAGATAGCCTGAGCCTCGGGACTCAGCTCAGGAGCAGGGTGATCAGAGGAGTTAGCGCTACTGCGGGTATTAGGTGCCATGAGTTTTTACAGAGTATGTGTTGTCTACGTGCTGGTGGGGCACTGGTTTATATAGTATAGCTAGGATAGTTTCAGAAGATTCCGCTAAGCCACGCTATCCGCAGCATGCTGCAGATCTCGCCTGTGTGGTACCAGACAACGAAGGGGTGGTGGCCCTGGTTCCCTGTGCTACCCACAACATTTTCTATTTGTTTATTTGTAGTTTTGTGGTAAAATATATTGTTTGCCTTGACCGCCACCTCTCTGATTGTGCTTCAGATTATTTCGCCATTAAACGGGTCCACCTCAATTCAAAGAACCAGAATGAATTAGCTGTCTCGACCCACAAATATGTAAATACCAGCACTGAAAGCCACATACTGGACAGATTTAGATTACTTGCATTAAAACTCGCTAACGGGTCATTGGGCGAACCAGTTACATTAATAATATACAGCGTTCTTGAAAGTGTTTATCTTCACTTGAACCGCTTTTCTACCAGCTGTTCAGCACCAATCTCTTCGTACTCCTGCTTGGTGACCCAGGTCCTGTCATAAGTGCCAATAGACCCCAAAACCGAGGCACCGGTCCATACAAGGTTGGTGCGTTCCTCTGGGTTTTGTGGGATATAGTACTTGCAGCTATAGTTAGGCAACAGACTGGCCATATCGTTTTCCAAACGGCGAGCAAACCCGGTCAAGAGCGAGGTACCACCACAAACAATGATATTACTCAAGAGGCCACTCATTGTCTCTGAGGATGCATCAACTTTGTTTAGAGACTGGTATACCAAGTCTGAAATACCAAGGCTCTCATCGGGCAGCGGAATCTCTGCAGCACTTGGCTTGAAGAGCGGCTCAGCAATGCGAATACGGTCGCTGCCAAATGCCACATGGTAGCCACTGGGGAACTCAAAACTACGCGGGCCTCCACCTACAACATTCGCACTCTGTGCACCTGCCGCTGGTAACTGATGAACAGAAGGAGCCACCTGTAACACGAATCCTCGCAGCTGGTTGGCGAGTGCGGCCACCTGGAAAGTGTGGAAAGAATCCGAGCCTCGGGGTGCGAGGGGCAGAGTCGCAGGCTCGTCAACTGCTAGACCACTCTGTTTGGCAGTAACCTGGTACTGAGGAACCATTGTAATATTTCTCGATTCACAGGCGGCGATGATGTTGGCGGTTAAGAAATCGCCAGCAAATCTTGACCGCATCTGGGCCTTGTGAGCAATAATACCATCAATAATGGGGGTTACAGAGGCGGAACTGCTGCCTATATTAACCACGATGGCCGAGGTGCGAGCAGATTCAAACGCGGCACAGCGGGGAGACGGCAGTAATGTGAAAATAGGCACCTCAAGCTCCCCAAAAACATGATCAAGGGCTTTGACTCTATTTTCCCGAGGGTTCCAGAGCTCATGCACCAGTGCCAAGCCCTGATCTTGTGGGTCCATTCCCAGCCGAGTCTCGAGGGAGTGACGCCACAATTGGGTGGCGGGCTCCCAGTCATGAATAATCCCGTCAATGATGGGAGTGAGGATTTCAGCACTAGGATCGCTGTGAATGTCGTCGCCAAACTTCAGGCCAGATGAAGTTTTGGCGTATACACTTGGTACGACCACCGTCGGTGCAAGATCACCAGCAATACCCACTCTAGTATGGGCACTGCCCGCCTCAATGACAATGGGAGCTGGAACTTCCTGTGACATGTAAGCAGCCAAGGGACTCTCTTGGGATTCCTCTCGACCTCTTTCAAGTTACGTGTACGACTCTATATAGATTAGAAAAGGTAATCACTGGCAGCAGTAAACCACTTCAGTGGTGGTAGCGGTTGCGGTTGCTGCCTCAACATTAACGCAACTGATACAAATAACTACATTGACATCGCCGCCACGGCCGCCATTGCCTCCGTTGCCTTCGTTATTAGGGAGCTGAGTGGTGATGACGGTTCCAGCTGCAAACCCTCCATCGCTAACCTCGCCGCCATTGCCTCCATTACCGCCGTCGCCGCCTCTTATCTCGGGTATATCTGTGTTGCTGGCTGCGTCATGGAGGTGAAGGGCCGACCGAGCGGCGTGCATTGCACTTGCGACAATGTCTGGAACACCCGAAGTAGTGCGACTGGGTAGAGAAGGGACTGTAGTAGTAACAATAGCCTGGGCAATAGCTGTGGTAACTCGGGAAAACTTCATCGCTGGTGTTTGAGAGGAAAGAGAGGAACTTTTTTTTTTTGAAGCCCAAAACGTCAAGGTGATTCTGTATTTGATATACGTGGCTGCACCGCGGCCAGCACACCATACGCAGAGCAACCATCCTCCCCAGGGGCGACCAGTTAGCCAGCCAAAAAAGGGGGGCCACCGCATTGATTCCAGCGGCCTATACAAAATCCAATCTAGTCGTTTTAATAGACCTAGCTAATTCCCTAACCTATATGCTGCGTCCATGCTGCACGTTTGCTGCTACTACTGAGACCCTCAAAAAGGTGCTGACGTTGACACTTTGATCCTCCCCCACACACATCATGGCTACATTCAGAGGAGGTCAAAACCGGTTTGATATACCTGTTTCAGACGGTCCTGGTACTATTCACAGTCGTAATTCGCAATACGGTGGCACTTTTAACGATATTCCTGCCATTCAGCGGTTCCAGGCCGTTGCTCGTACCGTCGACGAGCGTCTCGGTGAGCTCGGCAAGCCATTAAAGCCCTATCTCCCCGGTATTGGCCGTGTATTGATTGTGGCAACCTTTCTTGAGGACTCTTTGCGCCTTGTCACTCGTTGGGGTGAGCAGGCTCGATTCCTTAACAATTACAGAGGAATCCCCTACTTTATTGTTTACCTCTACTTGTTCCTGAATATTGTTGCTATGTTGGGCGGCTCCTACTGCGTTATTGCCAAGAAATATCTGCTCTACTCTGTCGGGGCTCTTGTTGGTGTCATTGTAACCCAGGGTATTGTTTATGGCCTCTTGTTTGACTGGCAGTTCTTTTTCCGTAATCTGTCGCTTATTGGTGGCTTGTTACTGGTCATCTCTGATGTTTTCTCGCAGGATCGTCGCCGTCTGGGGCTCCCTGGTCTCCCTCAGCTCGACAACAAAGACAGAGGACGTTTCTTCCAGCTCGGTGGCCGTATCCTCATGGTTCTGCTGTTTATTACTCACTTGATGCGTTCCCGCTGGACGACCCTGACCACGTTTGTCAATATGATTGCGTTGATTGCTTGTGGTTTGGTCGTCATTGGGTTCCGCGCCCGTTTCAGCGCCTCATTGCTTGTCCTGATGCTATTTATCCAAAACCTGACTACTAACAACTACTGGAGACTTGCTTCGAACAACCCTCATCGTGACTTTCTGCGTTATGAATATTTCCAGACTTTGTCGATTGTCGGCGGTTTGATCTTGCTCGTGAACATGGGAGCTGGTAGAATCAGTATCGATGAGAAAAAGAAGATTTATTAGAGAGGGCACATCTGCCGGATAATAAAAAGGATCTCTGATCAGATATATAGCCGAATCTAGCATTTCATAGTCACACTTTAAATTCTATATCTGTGAATGTCAGTTTGGGAGGCTAGGCTCTGCTCCTAGGATCACATGTGTGGGTCTAGACTGTGCGGTCCTACATTGTACTGTGTTACCAAGTGACCCTACCACACGGCACCATGACATCAAGAGATGAATGTCGTACTAGCCAGGTAAACATCACATTCTATATAAACGAGACACCGCCCACCACAGAGCTTCCTCATTGCTAATGATCTCTTCCTCGCTAGCCCTTTACTATAATCATCCCGACTCTGCTATTGAAATCAAGAAAACGTGTATTCGCCAGACGCTCGGCCCTACCGAAGTCCTTGTATCTGTATCTGCCCTCGAGCTGACCCACTTTGATGCTAAATTGAAAAAATTCTCACACATTACCCGTACCAAGTTTGCTGGCCGTAGCTTTAGCGGCAGAGTGTTGGAGGTAGGCGCGCTCGTAGAGCATCTTCGACCAGGTGACCGTGTGTGTGGATGCTACAAGTCGCTCACAATGGAGTTCATTGGTACTACTACGATCTTTGATACTACAAGGCACATTGTGTTCCATACACCCCCCTACCTTAGTGATTTCCAGGCCACTGAGTTTCCACTCTCGTTTGGCACTGCCTGGGAGCTGGCATTTAACCGCACCCCAAGCCTTGAACGCTCTTCTAGAGTACTTGTTGTAGGTGGTGGCACTCCAATTGGCTTTATGCTGATCCAGTTGCTGCAAAAATTGTTCAACCTCAATGATATCTCTGTTGTTTGTAGCAGCTCCTCGGTCGATCGCGTCCGTGATTTGGGGATTGTGCGCGTTATGGACGATAGTCACGATCTGGTGTCTGCTCTTATTGAATCAGTAGGCGCAGAATCCAAATTCACTGTTATTTATGACTGTGTTGGTGGTTATGATTCGCTTTCAATCTGGCCCCGGATCCTCAAGGATTCTGCTCACGGTGGTATGTACCTCACTATTCGTGGCGATGCCCCCGGTCTCAACAAGTCTGAGAGTTTCCACTCGTTGGTCAAGAATGCGGGTCCTTATATTCCCAGAAACATGGCTCGTATTGCATTAGGCAGACTGACTGGCATTGACTACCACTTTGTTACTTGGACGGAGATCCCAGCAAATGCCATTGACTATGCCTCTAAAGCCGAGTTCCAGCTCCTTGAATCTAATGTTTGGACTATAAATGATGCTCAGCAAGCTATGGATTATCTCAAGTCACTAGAGGCAGGCGCTCGTGTGGTGATTGATATGACCAGTACCCCTCGAGATGTCCAGGAACTCGGAAGTGATTGCGCCGAGGAGCAGCTCCGTTATTCAGAGTATTTCCGGTACAGCCGCCTAAGAAAACGGTTCCGCTCCTCAGTATACCGTGCTATAACCAATAGCCCACCCATTGAAGAGCAGCAGGCTGAGGATGTGAATGCCGTTGCCGATAATACTGCGCAACAAGTCGAGGAATTGCTCAGCCCACAAGTTGTTGAACTGTCTCCTGAGATTGACCTGAGCCCTGAGCACACGGGAACCCCTACTACAGATGAGGTACAGGATGCGCCTCTGATCGAGGAGAGCCCGGCATCGACCAAGGAGTCGTTCAACACCAAGTTCAAGCGGATGTTCAAAAAGAAAGATCGCGAGGGATCTCTAGGCTCTAAAGAGTCTCAGAATCCGAAAGAAAAGCCCAAGTTCGTGGTCCCACGCTGGCTTGGCGGCAAAAAATCCCCAGAGCTGGACGACACCCCAGGAGCCAGTACTTCGTCCTCGCCCTCGCTGCCTGCTTCACCGGAAACGCTCGATATTATCGTCGAAGTCAAATAAATGAAACTGCTTAGAAAACAAAAATTTACATAGTTTAATTATCAAAGTCTGCTCGGTGTCAAGATTCTCGCTACAGCAAGCCAACCCCTATCGATACGGGCTATGACGGGCAACAGTCAGCGTCCAGCGTCTTGACACTAAATGGCAGGGGGTATTCTACAAAACAAGAGCGAAGGAAACGACAGCAAGCAGTTTGACCGTGATCAAGTCCTTGAAAATACCAAGCTTAACTCACAACTTGGGGAGCAGGGCGAAGAACTGAGGCGGAAACTCTCTGCAAAGGGCAATTCCGACCAAAAGACAAAGTACCCCAAAACCAAGGCTCCTCCCAGCTCCTTACACTTTGACGAAGAAGAGCTCGAGGAGTACGACAAGACCCGTGGCCGCCATCAGCAAATCACCGAGCCCAAAACTCCTTATACTGGTACCGCAGAAACCACTGAGTACTATGACAATGAGGAGATTCCTGAGCCCGATGAGCTTGATCTGGGTGAGGCAGAGAATGACCGTGATGTAGTTTAGTCGTATATAGCTGATATTTTAACCTTTAGTTGGCCTATTGTGCTATTTCACCCATACATGTGATGTAGCTCCTTCTATCTCACATGCACCCTGCTGCCTATCGAAACAAACCGCAGGAACCAGTACATTGGTCATTTATCAAGGAATTATGGCACGAGCACACGTGGTTATGCGCATTTGTAGCCATTTGTGTGCTCTCTGAACCCGCTGCTGCTATTGTCCTCTTGCCTCTTGTTACCGGGTGGAAAGATCTGAAAAAGGCTTGATTTGTTTACAATTTTAAACTAAATAATGTCCCTTGTGTTCAATTAGCTCTGTATTGTTCATATATTGCCGCACACCATGGGCCATAGTAGTGTTTATAGCTCCATGTCGGCGCAGCCAAATGGATAGCTTACATTTGAATCTTGCTTGGAATTTAAAATTTATGCTCAGGTATAAAACATTCCCGACGAATAAACAAAGTATTAGCGCCCAACTCACTGTTCAGGGTACTCGACTAGCTGCACACCTTTGCGACACTCGCATCCGGCTAGTTGCTGCATAATAGAAGTTTTAATCTATATTTGCTCTGACCCTTTGCAAGCATCCATTCTCTACCTCTTCTTGTCTATCTGAATCATTGGCAGGCCTCCTGCACTCAAAGCTTGGATTTCGAGGGTATAGCCTGAGCAACGTGCATTTTCGAAGAATCACGCAACACTCTCCGTAAGATTTTACCGCTGGGCGATTTGGGGATGGCTTCTAAAACAACTATACCTCCCCAAAGCTGTTTGTGGATGGCTACTGATTTGTTAAACTCTTTGGCCAATTGCTCAATATCTGTGCCAGGTTGTACTACAAGGTACGCTCTGGGCATTTCTGTGACTCCAGCATCGTCGTAAACACCAATCACCGCGGCATCCACCACTTGAGGCAGCTTGAGCAGCAGCCCTTCCAGCTCTGCGGGAGCGACCTGATGGCCCTTTGACTTGATAAGCTCCTTGATACGATCTACAACGGTGAACTGGCCATCTTTGCTTATGACACAAACGTCGCCACTACGAAGCCAACCATCTTCAACCAGTGTTTCAGCTGTTGCTTGAGGATTCTTCAGGTACCCAGCCATGACCTGGGGTCCACGAACCCAGAGCTCACCTCGCTCACCAGCAGGAACATCATTCCCAGTTTCGACATCAACCAGACGAGCTTCAGTTGCAGGTGCCAACCAGCCAATACTGCCACCATCATACTGATTGAGAGTATCTACGACATCTCTCGCAGCAATAGTAAGAGGAGACGTTTCGGTCTGGCCGTAGGCTTGAATCACACGGAGACCAGGTAGCCGCTCCTCTGCAGCTCTTGCTGTAGAGAGACTTAGAGGAGCAGCACCGCTAGTGGCCCACTTGAGGTACTTGTTAACGGGGTACTTTTCAATGAGCGGCGATTTGGCAAACGCCAACACGAGCGGGGGTACAACTGCCATTGACTCGATATGGTACTTCATAATACACTGAAGCGTCTTTTCAAGGTCAAAGTTCTTGAAAACAATACAATTCTGACCCGTGTAGAACGAGGTCCAGCAGTACACCTGAAGGCCAAAGATATGGCTCATCGGCAAAATGGCACCCACCACCACATATGGCAGTGCAAGAGCAGCCTTATGCTCTACCAGCTGAAGCATATTGACTGCAATGTTTGTGTGGGTCGTTATAACGCACTTGGGAAGCCCTGAGGTGCCGCTCGAAAAGCAATAATAGGCATGGTGTTTGGTACCATCAACAGGCACAATGGAGGACTTGGCGACGTTACCCTCAAGTGCTTCCATAACATGGGCCTGCAACACCTCATAGTCAATCACAGGGCAGGGGGAACTGGCTTGAGCTACTCCCTTGACGCCTGTCTCGTAAACCTCTTTATCGGCAACCATAAGAGTGGGTTGAGCCACATTGACCTGGTGAGCAATTTCAGTAGAATTATAAGCAATGTTAGCAGGGGAAACAATCGCTCCAAGACTGAGAATCGCGTGGTGAACCAGCGCAAGGTAGTAGTGGTTGTAAAGAAAGAGACAGACGACCGAGTTCTGCCGGACGCCGTATCTCTCTTTAAGAATTGTCGCCAACCGTAGCGCCGCGTCCTGCGTTTGGCCAGCAGTCAGTGTGGCACCAGTCTCTGCGCTGGTGTAGGTTACTCTGGACTGGTCTTTCAGGTATGGAGAGTTCCATAGCTCCTCCACAGCATTGCCCTTGGGAACATGCGATAACTCGACTTGAGCCTTGTATATCATCCGCGGATACTCGTCAAGAAAGAAGCGGGGGACTGCGCGCGTTTTTATGCATATAGATACGGGTCACGTGGTTCCCCGCACTGGAAGGGTTTGAGCTCTGGTGTATAAAGGGCTACAAACTAAGATTGCTGGGCCATAATCGGCCAAATCAATCAAGATTATGGTTTATTCAGGGCCAATTACTCTTTAATTATGTATCTTATCCCCTTTATAGTCCATCTTTGTGGCTTTACACCAGCCCTACTACTATGTCGGCATTGCCCAAAGCCCTTGACTCCCTGATCCTAATAATCGGCTCTGAATCCTCGATAAGGAGGAGGTGGGAACAATTAGGTTGGTCAAAGGTAGAGTGTGTATTATGAGGAGAGTGTGTTATATAGAGCCAGTTGGCGTAAGTTAGAAGGAATCTGATGAATACGAGTTGCCCTGAAGAGCGCTACGGTTTGAGTAGTTGCGAGATGAGTAGGTATCGCGTGATTTGGGGTGAATATGGAGCAACGACCCAGGGAATCAGATCAGCAACTTCTGATTCGAGAATAGTAAATCTACAAGGAGAAACAAATACTTTTCATCGCTTCTAGACACACAGGCTGACCTCCATCCCACTTTGTATTCACAGTTATTCTATAGACTTTCAAGCCCTTCGTAGGCTCTAGCTATGATATCTAGACTCCTTTCATAGTAATTTGATGTGTGGTATAGCATTTTTCGTGAGAATATCGGCTCGTTGAAGTATATCCGTTTGTTGGTCACTTGAGAGATCACAACTCGTGTGGGCAGCACCAGTGGTTCTTCCAGTGTGTCATGACTATCAATGCGATACACAACTCCTGGAGGCATCAACTTTTCGTTGATCATTTTTTGACGCAGTTTCTCCACAAAGTAATCGAGGTACCCAATATTCTTTTTGGGTTCGGCAATGTACTTGAGCAACGTTACCAGCTTGTGCCGATGGTTTTGGAGCTCCAAGGTGATTGCTTTCAGGTCCCAAAGAACCCCAAGACTCAGGTGCGGTACCACATCATCCTCATAAATTACCGAAACCACGAGTCCCTCAACCGCATCACTCAAGTCCGCACAAACTGTTGCTGGTGGAGCATATGCAACACACCTGACTTCTCTACCAAAAGGCAGGCCGCATTCCCGAGTAGTCACAAACCTTGAGCCAACCTTCTCAGAGATCAGCATTGAGACTATAGACGCAACCCCTGCACCTAGTGAGTGACCCAGTAACACAAGCGAATAGTCCTCATAAATTTCTAGTGCGTCGCGTAATTGGGTTATTAGACTGCTTTTCATCACTAGGCGCGCGGACCGTAGCATACCACAGTGAGCCTTGTACTCTGCACCATTCCACACGAATTTCGAGAAATGGCACATTGCATCAGTTAGGACATCCTGTAGGTCGAATGTGCCTCTCAAGCTCACCACGAGACACTTGTTTGTATTATCAACGCTGATAAAATAGATCAATGGCGAGCTCGAGAACCGGTACATTGAATAGCCCGAAGAGTAACTGGAGGCAATAATATCCTCGGTAGTTAGCCCCACATACTCTGCAAATGCAACATGCTCGTGGTGGCCTAGAATAGTACTTGCAAGACCTGAATAATGCAGAAATGAGCGACCATAGCTGGCAGATTGGTATCGGCGGTAAAGACAAATGTACCGTAGCATTTCACCCTCACGATCAGTGTATCTCTCATTAGAGACGCACGCGGGCGTAATTTGACCGGGAGTCAGGACCCCAAACTGGGTCTTGTTACTAGTAAACGACTCGCGAAAGATCTGTGGTTCGAGGAGCTTGGCGTTAGCCTCAATTTGCACAATGCGCTCCACATTTTCGGTGATTTTAACCTTGTAGTTGATAGGCATGCCCAACTGGTTGGCCATTGGGGCCAACGCATGGATACACGTTTGCAACTGCTGGCTGATATTGGAGTGGTCAGTATTGATGGCGATACTGGTTCGTTGTGTGCTCAAAACAGTCGAATCCCATTTGATTCTTAAGGACAATTTGTGTTTATCGGCCACCGTTGCACGTTGAATAGCCACAAAACACGCAAGCGCGTAGCTGAGCTCGAGCCATGAGATTTGTGAGTAGATATCGTTTCGGACAATCGAGACGCCATCTGACACACTTTGTGATGTTTCAGTATAGCCGAAAATAATGTTAACGCAATTCAATGCCGCTTTGTTCAGATGGAACCCCTTTTTGGCGAGCGCTTGGCCGGCGTTGAACCAAAGCGAGATTCCCGTTCCGACATAGGCGCTGGTATCTGCCACCAAAACCTCCAAATTAGCGGCGACAACTGATTTGTTTTCGCATTGAGCAGCAAATATTAGAAGCAGCGCGGCGCGGTCAAGCGCGTGGATTGAGGCTAGTGTGCTCTGCTTTTGGGCCCCCAGCGCTTGCACAAACACAAACTCGCCGGCAGTGGAGGCCATTGAGAGCAGCTTTGTTGATTTAGAGACGAACTTCGCCAATTTCCGTGGCAACAATGGTCTCAGCTCCATTAATTAGAAGGTTGTAGCGATGTTGTACTTTGGAGCTGGGAGTCTCTCGCTCTATCAATCTCTATCACATGCAGACCTAGCCCGGCCCCACTATCGCTAGGTCGTAGTTTAGGTATTGAATAAATGTGACTATATACATTAAAAGGGAGGGACTACTTGCGGAACTGTACATAGCCAGCGTCGCGTCTCTGGTCGCGTTCCTTTTGCTTTTGGCGTTCCTTCATTTCCTGCTCGACTTTCTTCTCAGCCTGTTCCTTGGCGTCCTCGTACTTTTGACGGATAGCTCCAATCACAGAATCACTCTGTTTCTTGCCCAAGCGCAGGTCAATCTCGCGCTGTTCCTCCTTTGTGACCATGGGTGCAAGGCCCAACTTGGAGCGGACCCATGTGCTCTTGAGCATGTTAGATTGAATGACACTAAACGTACCGTTGATGGCAAAATAGAAGCATACGCCAGCGGGCAGCCCCATAGTCAAGGGAATAGCAACAAAGGGCATCCATGTAAACACCTTTTTCATCACAGGAGTGAGATTAGCGGCACCTGTCTCGCCACCGAATACTTTAAAGGTAACAGCGTACAAAACAGCAGTCAAGACCTGCAATCCAAGGTAGGGATCAGGCGCAGCCAAATTCTGGAACCAGAAAAGACCCTGATCAGCCAGACCAGCGACATGGTGGGTAGACATCTTGGACAGAGCGCCGAAAACACCAAGGAAGATGGGGACCGAGGCAATAGGCTTGACCATATCGAGGATCTTGACATTATTATCTTTCATCAGCTTCTTGCGGGCCATCATACACTTTTGGATCTCGGTTTGATCAGTGGCGTTCTTGGTGCGCTCCATAATTTCATTCAGTTCAGGTTTGATACGGGCCATACGGGCAGTGCCATCACTCGAAGAAATGTACAACGGCAGCATTAGCAAACGGGTACCAATAGTGACTGTGAGGATGGTGGCCCACCAGGGCAAGCCAGTGTAGACATGAGCGAGCTCAAAGACGTGCTCAAAGAACGAAGAAGGCCATACCCAGCTCTGAGCGAGACCCAAAGATTGAAAATAGCCAATTTGATCGGGAGAGACCTGCTGAACAACACTGGAAGCGACCTCAGCGATGTTGGGGAGATCACTTGTAGCATTGATAGCGCCAATCTCAGTGGTGATGTCTGACTTGAAGCGACGTGCAGGCATGCGGGCGATATTCAAACCCAATGAGGGGCCCATGGAGGATCTCATAGATCTCACGGAAGCAGTACCCAGTAATCTCAGCATTCAAGACAGGTGAGAGAAGGTGAGAGTGAAAAGTACGCCACCGAAATTTGTCAAAAGTCGCCACTGCCTCAACCCCCGACAGAACCACAGAACGGGAGATTTTTTTAGAAGAAAAAGGGCCAACCACTTTAGGCAAAAGTGAGCTGATTTGAAAAACTCGAGATTCTGTAAATACTGATATGAATGTGCATGCTCTAGAGAATGCACTAAAAGCCAACAACTTTGCGACTGCTTTTGATGCATTTCACAAGTATAGCCGTCGACTCGGTGTGTTGCCCAAAAAAGAGTTCAAGCGGCTAGTTGATCTTAGCAGTGCAGAGGATTCTCTCCAAACGCATTGCCTCATCAAGCTGATGCCATACTGCCCCGCTTCACAGTTTACAACTACATTCAATCTCCTGATACGCCGGCTGCTAGATCAAAACCAACCAGAACATGGTTTATCGTTTATGCGCGAGGTCCAGCTTGCTAATTCGGGGACAATTGATCTGGAGTATTCGACCCTCGAGAAACTGATGCTCACTGCGAAATATCTTGGCGATGTTGAGTTTGCACTGAGCGCAGTTAAAACAATGCAAATTCGCTATACCAAACTATACTCTCGGACTTGGGGTTTGTTTCTCTCCCTCGTACTCGAAACAAATAATTATTCGGCGCTCGAGTACATCTGGAATGAGGCAGCCATCCCTGGCTATATTGTGCTAGACGATTTCAGCTACACCCAAATGGCGCGTATTGCGTCTGTTCACGGTAATATGGAGATGTGCAACTGGGCAGTGATTGGAATCACTGGTCGGCACCGGTATTTTGGCACTGATCCTGACAATATGCTGCAGCTTCGAATCTATCTCATTGAGGCTGCCGCGTCGAACGGTCTCTCTAAACGTAAGCTCGAAGGGTCCATTAGAGCCGCGTGTAAGTTCATTGTGCGAATGGAAAACGATGCTGGACGCGTTCGTATGGCCCAGCTCCCGCAATTATTGGGGGTGCTTGAGGATCGTGCTGTGTTGGAGTATGTAGAGGCCATGTACGATGAAATGCTCAAAGATTCCCATGCGCATGAAATGGTCAAGCTTCTTTTTTTCAACATCTTGTTGTGCCACTATAAGGCACCGGGTGGGGCCGCTAAACAGCTCGAACTGTACCATCAAGCCTGTGAACACCAGGTTGAATTCAATGAGGAGAGTTTGCTGATGCTAGTTGATTTGGGGGTTCAGCTTGCAGATCTACAATTCTTACAGCATATTATCAAAGACTCGTCTAGTAGTAGGGTCGCTCAAAGGTACAAACGGGCTCTTGAGAAACTAGTACCAAGGCCAGGGAAGTGCCGAGGAGACATCCCCATGTGAGCGCCAATACCGGGCTCTTTCTCAAGATAATCCCCCTCCCAAGCACTCGGAACTCCTGTGCACATTTATTTATTCATATTAAAAGCCTCGGCGGATACTCTTGGACCCCAGGCAACCCGACTCTGTCTTACCATTTGTATATATGCCTTTCTAGTCCTAATTCACGACCCTTTGGCACACTATGAATTCGTTGAAACAATCTTTAATCACAAAATATATACGCATAAACAATTATAGGGGACTGAGAGCTCATAAGCGCCCCGATACTCGTAACGAGTGCATGAGCATGAAGAGAGAAAAATTGCACACGCACCGGGGGCTTTGCCCTCTAAAAGCACATTCTAGATACATAACGGAGCAGTAACATCTTGTAGGGGCCGGTCTTGCTGCTGCGTGCGAACCTTGTAGTAGGCGAATTGCAAGCGCTGCCTCAACCTCTCTGCGACCTGATTTTTATTCTTTTTTGTGAGCGCGCGGGGTCCAGTTGGGGCCATGGGTAGTAATGGCGGTGGTGGTGCAAGCACTTTGATCTGCCGGACCCCTAAACTGTTCTCCTTATTGCGTAGCGGGCTCCCGAGCTCACTCGCGTGTTTTGGTCGTTGTCGTTCTACTGTGACGGGTCTTTTTGCTGGAGTCCATCTCAGCGAGGACGGGGTCGTGGGCTCGTTCATCATCATGGGTTTGTTTACGCGCGTGTTCTCGCCCGGGGTTATTATATGCGTTTGACGCGCTGCATACCAGTCAGCCCTACCGTGAGGTTACCATGGTAGCACGACGCGTAAACACTCGATTGTAAACACTAGAGGAATTTATGCATATAGTGCAAGCGGGTCGAGCAAAACCATAGGTTTACCCGTGAGAATTCTCGGGCTGCTTTTTGGGATCCACACTAGAGGGACCCTCGACGACACTATATGGCATGTCCCCTTGAATTGTCCCTGCTACCAAGGGGCTATGACAAATGTGGACTTTACGCGTTGTTTCCTCGACGTAAATTGTTCCCAAAGCTACATTTTATGCCACAGTTATGCGTGAAAGCGTCAAAAGTTCTCCAGCGTAAAACCGTTGATTCCGAGGCATTCTCGTCTGCAAGGGGGGCGCATGTGCATGCGAGGCTTCTGCAGAAGAAGTGGACCCCTGTATAGGATAATGTTTCAGCCTTGCACAAGCGCACTTGGCTAACAGCGTGGTTTCGCGTTTGTGCAGCTCATCTCTAGAGCATTTTCTATCTTGAATTTCCCTTTCCCTTGCGGTATCAATGATCATAACCTAAAAGCTAAATCGAGCAAAAAACTAATCTCTAAATTCAAAAATGGAAAAACGACAAAAATTAGTAGATCATGGCAACAAACTGGTTCCAAGCTTGCTGGACCTTGCTGCCGTTAACGCCAAAGCTTTGGGCAAAGTCCTTGGCCATAGAGACAGCGCTGGCATAGGCCTCCTGGTTGTACTCGTTCTCGGCGACCTTGGACTGGGCCTTGGCAACACCCTTGCGGGCATTGTCCGGATTAATGCGAGCCAAATTGTGGATATCAGACAAACCGGCACCCAGGTCAAAGCTGGTCAAGTGCTCCTTGAGGTACTGAGTCAAAGAGTCGTAGCCGGGCTGGGAGGCGAGCTCCTTGTTGGCGGCGGCAACGGCCTGGACAACCTGCAAGTTAAAGTCGGCGCTGGGAGGAGTCCAGGTAAAAGTGTTAAAGGCATCAGCGTTCTGGCTATAGTACTCGAAAGCCTTGGCAACCAAGTTCTGGATAGGAGCCTGCTCAAGGTAAAGAGTGAAACCGTCACGGGCGACCTGGACGGCATCCTGGTGAGAAACATCAGAGTTACGGTAGTTGGCAAACTGAATAGCAGCAACCTCGAGGCCGTAATTGACATAGTCTTGAGGAACACCAGAAATCTCGAGCTTGGCGGCAGAGGCAGCAGAGGAGGGAGAAGCGGCATTGGCAAGAGCAAAAGCGGTGGTGAAGAGAAGAGTAGAGGAGATCATTGTTGGTGGGAAATCTTGGGGGTCAGACGGCATCTTATATAGGAGATCCGGGTGGCGGCAAACTATGCGAAATTATCATCTAACCCTAAAGCAGAGTTTACGGGAATAGTGCCACAGTGGCCATTTTTCGGAGATTTAAACCGAGCCAATATATTTCTCGTCGTATTCTTGAATTTAGAGCAAAATAAATCTTGCCTACCGATCGGTGAAGTACATGAGACCGGAGGCATCAGCTGCCAGCCCTTGGTACCAACCGATTTATGGAGACGCGACACCACTATCTCCACCCTCAAACTTCTAAGCAGCAACTGCTTATCATCTGCACCCCCCCTGCACCCCCCACAGTACCACCCTATAAAGTGAAATATCCCAATTAGCAGAGTCTATCCATTCAACACACGCAATGTCCTACGGAATCAAAGCTGCTCAACGTCTAGCCGGGAAAACTATTCTCATTACCGGTGCCAGTTCAGGGATTGGTGCTGCGACTGCTCTCTCAATTGCAGACGCAGCCAAGGGCGACCTCAAGCTGATTCTGGCTGCTCGCCGTATCGAGCGCCTGGATGAGCTCAAGACCAAGCTCGAGGCGGAGTACAAAGGGATTCGGGTCTTTCCGGCCGAATTAGATATTTCAAAGTACCAGCAAGTGCCTGATTTCGTCACGAACCTGCCCAAAGAGTTCAGTCAAGTGGACGTGCTCATCAACAATGCAGGAATGGTTCTGGGCAGAGAAAAAGTCGGTGCTCTCGACAATAACGAGGTAGCCACCATGTATTTCACCAATGTGCTGGGTCTCGTAGCGCTCACCAATGCAATTGTGCCTGGGATGCGGACCCGCAACCGTGGCGATGTCGTCTTTTTGGGCTCAATTGCTGGCCGCGACCCATACCCCGAGGGCTCAATCTACTGCGGTACCAAGGCAAGCGTTGCCTCTTTTGCCCAATCATTGCGCAAAGAATCCATTGACACCAATATCCGCGTTCTCGAAGTTGATCCGGGAATGGTCGAGACAGAGTTCTCGATTGTGCGGTTCCGCGGCGATAAGGCAGCCGCCGCCAAAACCTATGAGGGTGTGGAGCCCCTTGTGCCCGAGGATATCGCCGATCTGATCACTTTTGGGCTCACAAGACGTGAGAATGTCGTTCTGGCTAGCTCCTTGGTGTTTCCTAGTCACCAGGCTAGCGCTAGAGATGTCTACAGAAAGTCTCAATAAAGGGCGCGTTACAAGGCATTTTTACACTTGTTTTACGGTAAAGGCTTGTAAGCATCTCACTCTTTTCTTACCAACCTCGTTAGCGTGCTATATCTCTATAAACCTCAATCTTAGTCGAGTCCTGAAGAAGCTGAACCCAGATGGGACCCTGCCAGCTATATGTAGTACCCACCCCAGTGACTAAAACGCTTACATGAGACTCAACTTTAGAGACTTGAAGCAAGTGAAATGGCAGCTCCAAGTAGACCCTACCGAAACGGTTGCCGCTATTAAACAGAAAAATGCACAGGAGCGCGGATTTGATGACTCTGTTTCCCAAAAGTTCATCTACTCGGGCCGTATACTGAAAGATGACGAGGCGATTTCCACATATGAGATTGATGAAGAAAAGGGGTTTATTGTATGCATGACGAGTAAAAAGAAGGTCAAGAAGGCCGATTCTGAGCCAAAGCCAGAGCCTACGACTTTAGACAAGTCTGCTGGATCTGATGCTTCTGGTTCTGGCTCCGGTTCTGGCTCGGGCTCGGGCTCTGGTTCTGGCTCTGGCTCCGGTGCTGGCTCTGGTGCTGGTTCTGGTCCAAGCACCAACGGACTCCCCGGTGTTCCCGAAAATGCAATCGAATCTATGATGGAGATGGGCTACGAACGCCCCGTTGTCATGACTGCCCTTAGAATGGCATACAACAACCCCGACCGGGCAGTAGAGTTTCTCCTGAACGGCCAAGCACAAGAACTTAGAGAACGGTCTGCGGCTTTCTACGAGGACGACGCCGGGGGATCCGGTGATCACTCGGTCAGTGTTGAGAACGGCAATGACGACCCGCAATCAGAAATCGATACCACCGACGTGAACTTGTTTGACTCTGCTCCTCGTGAAGATGCTCAGCTCACTGAAATGCCAGAGGATATCCGTCAGCTCCGCCAGCTCGTGCGCGAGAACCCCAGCATAATGGAGCCGCTTATCCAGCAGCTAGCTGAACAGAACCCAATGCTCGCTGAGGCTGTCACCCAAAACATTGACGAGTTTTTGGGCGAAGGAGATGGCGACGAGTATGATGATCAGTACGAAAACACAGCGACGATCGACATCACCCCGGAAGAAAACGAGGCTATTGGTCGCCTGGTTGAGCTCGGGTTTGACCGTAATTTAGTTATCCAGGCTTATTTCGCCTGCGACAAAAACGAGAATTTGACTGCAAATTACTTGTTCGAGCATGGCCACGAGGATTAATGTCGGCCCCGCACGACACCCTTTGCACTTTAGTTAATACAGTTAATACAGCTTTAACAGAAACATTTTTCTAGATACCCTCAAATGAAGTTGTGGCCTTGACGTCCCACTCTACTGGCTCATTTCCGGGCCGCACAGTCCATCGTGTCTGCCATCCGGCACTAATGGCAGCCTCAATCTCTTTGGGATTGTCACTGAAAAACAAGGTCTCTTGTGCTTCAATACCAATCGCTTGGGTGATGTTGACGTAGGATTGCGGTTCCTGTTTGGGGCCTGCGTTTTGGGTATCAAAGTATCCGCTCAAAAATGGGGTCAGGTCACCCTTTTCCGTGTATCTAAACAGCAATTTCTGGGCTTCAACACTTCCAGAACTATAAATGTAGACGGGAACCCGCTCGCTCCAGCGCCTTATTGCTGAATCGGCATCCTCAAACAGAGTCACCTTGATCTCACCGCTCTCATACCCGCTCCGCCACAGATATCCTTGCAAACCCTTAAGGTATGGTGCCTTGATATCGTTGCGAGTTAGGTCCTGCATATGGGCAAGAATATCATTGCCATTGGCCCGGTACTGGCTCGGAAATTCCAGCAGGTACGAATCAAATTTGTTTGAGCTATCCAAGGGGAATTTGGTAGACGCGAGAAGCTCACCGGCTTTCTGCAGTGCAAATGGATATAAAACTTGTTTTACAAATGCAATAGAGCACACAGTTCCCTCAACATCGAGCACAATCGCTTTCATTGTGGCAAGCAGTGGGTGGCTGAATGGAGGTTGAACTAGGTAGTTGACATGCACAGTGTGGTCAATGACACTACAAAAGTTAAAAGAACAAAGATCGTGCAGAGAGCTTCAGCTTTGCCTCGGCTCACAATCTCAAAAGTCACCATTATATACATTCAACTAACAGTAGATATTGAAGCTTATCGGAGATCTTTGACGGTAAAGTCATAGTCCACTAGCTTCATGTGCCCCGGTAGAACACTTTTATAAATATTTTTTTCCTGGTGAGGGTGGAACCCAGTCTGTTTGCAGCGGGTGATGATATCCATACCAGGCCGGCTCGTGAGCCTAAAGGCTCCAAAACTGGGGTTGTGTTTAGGAGAACAAACAATTGCTACTGCTTCAGGGAGCATGATCTGGTATGAATTATGGGTGTGCAGGTCGACACTCGACATAAAGCAAGACTGCGAGGGATGGGTATGTATCCACCCCAAAATAAATAAATCTTTTGACTCAATATAGTCGAAAAGTTCTTCTTCATGAGTTGTTGAGCATGAATTGGCAGTGGACTCCTGCTTGGGGATCAGTAAATCGCTCACAAAGTATGCATTTCGGTTAAGCTTGCCGCACAAGATGCCGCACGTTTCGAGGTTTTGGCGGGTATTATGAGCCGCATGAGATAAAAATACTTGTTCAAGTGTCAAGGGAATAAATAATGTGCGTAGTGATTCGCCCAATTCGGTACGTGCAGTGACTTTATGATAATTGCGCCCCTGCGAGAGAGAAGAGGTAGTCGGCGATACAGCCTGAGGTTCATTGGAGGTTTTATACGAGACATGTGGATTTGTGGGCACTTTTGTCGGGATACTAGGAGCCTCGTGTTGCGAGTTTCGCCGTAATGACCGTAGAGTCGATAAATCAAGGTCATAGAGCGGGCTCTGGGATGTGTTCACCGAGCTTGAGGATTCAGAAAGTTCATTGTGGCTATTGCCCTGCTCGATACTTTCATCAGAGGGTTCACGGGTCTCTCTATCCTCTCCAGCCTTTTGCTCCTTCTGCTTGAGAACCAGTTTCACCTTCTCAGCGTCCTCAAGTACCTGTCCCAATTGACCTACCAGTTCATCATATCGATACTTATTGGCCTTGAATTGCGGGTGCTTGGGCATCCGGTTGAGAGCCAGATCAGCCCACCGAAGGTACAGGATATACGCATCCTCGAGATCGTTGTGCGCCTGGAAAGATCTGGCCTGTATTAACATAGTTTTGAGGACATGGATCCAGCTACGAAAAGATACTTGAGTGCTAAACTCGTAGCTGTTTGCTTGTGCCGACAGTTGTTTAACCGTTCTCATGCCAAATGGAGATGACAAATACAAAAGTATCGATAGGAAGGTCCTAGAGTGGTGGGGCCGTTTTGGTTGGACTTTATAGCTAGTCTATGAGCAAGAAAGCATTGAGAATTGAGCTGGATTATATATTAAGTTAAACCCTAATTACTGCGATACCGCGGCTCTACTCAGCAGCCTGGCCATCAAATTTGGTCAAGTTATTGGTGGCATCGCTCCATTTTGCGCCGTGCAAAACAATCTGCTTGATCGCATTGATAACTTCCTCAATACTTCCACGGACTTGCTCAGTAGTGTCACGCTCGCGGATCGTGACGGTATTGTCCTTGACACTCTGAAAGTCAACAGTGATACCGAATGGGGTACCAACTTCATCATTACGGGCATAGCGACGGCCAATAGAGACACCAGACTCGTCGACCTTGGCACTGATATGGTTGCGGCGGAGCTCACGAGTGACCCTGTCTACTAGGGGCTCAAATGCACTGTTATTGGAGAGAGGGACAACCAGGACCTTGGTGGGGGCAACAAGTGGCGCCAAGCTAAGGACACCACGACTTTCATCCTCGGGACGAGTCCAGTAGGAATGCTCAAGCAAGCTGTAGAAGATACGGCCAATACCAAATGAGGGCTCGATGACGTTGGGGGTAAACTCGCGCACATTCTGGGTCTTCTTGCGCTTTTCGATCTTGACGAGGGATCCATCGACTTCAAACTCCTGGCCGTCGATCTTGGCGTCGAGCTTGGCCTTCTCGGTCAACTCTTTGGCGAGATCCTCGAGCTCACATTCGGTGCGGTCCTCGAGCCATTGCTGGACCTTGCCGGCATCTTTACGGAATTTGGGACCGAACTTCTTCTTGTCGATCTCAACCTCCCATTGTTCGACAGTGACTGGCTCGGGCAAGGCTTGGCGAACCACCAACTTCTCCTTGGTGCGAGCGCTGTGTACAGTCAAGTCATAAGCGCTGCGGTCGGCGCAGCCGACACACTCGACCCATCCATAACTGGACTGGAGCTCAGCATCCCAACAGTCACTGGCATAGTGAGCCATCTCATTGGCCATGTGCTGGCGGAAGCGGGTGCGCTTGGGGTCGATACCGATCCTCATGAGGAACTGGTAGATACGGCCAATAAAGTAGCCGAGGGTCTCGTTATCAATCATGCCCTGGGAAACAGCATCGCCGATGCTAATCTCAGTGAGCTCAGTGGACCCGCTCTCCTGGACACCCTTGGGAAGAGCCTTGATAACGATGTCGGCGACTTCGTGGAAACGCTTGTGCTTTTTGTTCTCAGGATCAACATAGTGCTCGATCTCTGCCTGGGTGAACTCACGAACACGCAACAAGCCAGCGCGAGGAGAAATCTCGTTACGGAAAGCCTTGCCGATAGTGGCGGAGGCAAAGGGCATCTTGTTGTTGTTGCAGTCAAGCAATTTGTTAAAGTTGACAAACTGGCCCTGGGCAGTCTCAGGACGCAGATAACCTTTGAGCTGACCCGAGGGGCCGATCTGAGTATCAAACATCAGGTTGAACTCAATGGGGGGCACGAGCTCGGCACCAGAAGTGGGAGAGACAATCTTGTAGTCCTGGATGATTTTTCCAAGAGCAGCACCATCATAGTTATCAATCTGGGCCAAGATGTTCTCATACTCTGCAACAACGCTATCCTCGAGCTTCACCACCTGGTGGCCCTTGACCTTCTTTTTGCGCTTCTTGTCCTCTTCTTTGGCCTCAACAACCTGCTGGCCGCGAGCCTCTTTGTCACCCTTGAGACGGGATTCGAGAACTTCCTCAACCAAGTGGTCGGCGCGGAAAATCTCACCGGTTTTCGAGTCGCGGGTCATCCAATCGGTGAACTTGTCGACATGTCCACTGGTCTTGAACACTTCAGCGGGGGTCAAGGAGGTGGACTCAACCTCAAGCATATCCTCTTCGATAATGAAATGCTTCTTCCAGGTATCAATGATATTAGCGGTGAGGGCACAGCCAGCGGGACCATAATCGTACAAACCAGAGACTCCTCCGTAGATCTCAAAGGAGGGGGCGTAAAAAAAACGATGACGCAGCATACTGTCGAACGCATCACGGCTAAATGCCTGGGATTCGGGGCGGGCAGACATTCTGTGGAGGTGTCGAAGAACTCTTTTAATTGTGAGGTGGGAGTTAGGGTGTTTAGGATGACTAAGTTTAAGTCAGTCAGTTTGAGGGAGGTCTTGGGCTACAACTAGTTTGAGGATATATAGGATAAAAGAAAAGATAAAACCATGTTGCTGCTGCTTGAAAATCAGCAATTAATTAAATAAACTCGCAGTGTGTGTCTCGAATTGACCGTTCCAAGCAGTTTCACTATACCGGGGTGCTTTGGTTGAGCTGGCGCTCCCAATTGCAACAATACTCTGGTCGCTGATGTCGCCATGGTTTGCTTGTGCCAATGAAACTTCGTTGTTTTCAGCGTCAAAGACAATGTATGCACTATTGAGGAACCCGGCCCCCAAGAGCTGGATAGCACGCCCATCATTGTCAATATCAGTGTACATATCGTTGACAAGAATAGTAAACGCGTACATGGTAGAGCCATCTTCGCCAGTGGTTTGCATAAACAGATCAGCAATAGGTACGCTAATGAGTGCTCCAGAGAAATCAAAAATCAAGTTACCCTCGGGTACACTGTCAGTAAAGTACATGTGGGACTGGTCGTCAAAGCCCATCAACCGGTCAGTGCTGTTGAACGCCAAAAAAATCGCTTCAACAAACTCAGGGCTGGCTATGCTCTGAGTAGAACCCGAATCCAATACGACTGGCAGATGAGCGCCGCTCACAATGGGCTCAGTAGCGCAGCTGCAGTTTTGCACGCTAACACTGTTGAGGGCCACAGCGTAGCGGAACGGCTCACCGGGTGTCCAGGATTCCCCGGTATCCTCATTATAAGAGATAGTCTTGAGAAGTGGAACGGTGGTGAGCGTGCCAGAGTATTTTGTCGTATCGACACCACCAAAAATTAAGCTGCCAGGAGCAGCGCCATTGGACCAAAGCGAAAATGCAGCACTGTTGATGTCGCCTTGGTTTTTAAGCTGCATGAGAAAAGTATCATAGTAGTCATTGGTCAATTTACCATCGACATAGCTCGAGGGACTGATACCAGCCTCACTACCCGCGGGAGCGAGCCCAACGAGCGCTTGATAGGGCAACTGAATATCTCCAATAACACCAAACGGGAAATCCTTGACGGTCAGGTCACCAATAGCAATAGTATCTGATGTAGCATTGCCAGTTGCTACAGCGCTGAGGTAGCTAAAGTCAAAAGTCTTGTTAAGACTCACCGCATTAGCGCTCGGTTGGTAGACTTGAGAGCGGATCCAGAATGTAGTGCTACCAGTATCAATTACGCAAGGCACCTGGCTATCACCAAAGTCTACATTGATCAAGTGCATACCATAACTATCGATACTCACATCAAAAGCCTTATAGCCAGGTCCCTGTGCAGGTATCCCCGCAGCGGCAGCATACGCACACACACAAAGTCCACTTAATGAGAACATCGTCAATCCTTTTTTATGCACCTAGCTCTCATACTTATATACTCTGATGTGTACAAGTTACCTGGTTTTCCTGAATAGGTGAAAACGCGTAGTGCGCATGAGGAATGCATGTAGGTTGAAATGGCGGGGCGCGCTAATCACTCTCGATATCGGGTTTTTAGGCTTAATTTGCACTCCTTAGGACCATTGCAGGTTTTTTCAGGTATTTGAAGTAATTTTATTGTTGCAAAGCTCAATTATACACTTGTTTCTAAGGGACCCACATGCCTCAACTACAAATAGTACCAGTTAAAAGTGGTTACAACGTAGCACGATCTTCAGAACATAGCACTCAAATGTATGTAGCAGTCCAATCTGAGGTTTATCTCCATCAAGCTGGTCTGTGACTCCTCCCTATGGTCTGCAGGATCTCAGGGGTACCGATGCATAACCATGCAAGGTTGTCGGAAACAACGATACCTTAAAATACGTTCAAATACGCAGGCTTTGCTGTAGTAAGTTCTCTACGAGCTCTGTTAAGGCTACTCCCCACTTTTCTAATACGAAACAGCGATGTTTCAACCTAGTGGGTCCTGCGCTCTAGCTTTTAAGATCACGCAAACACTGTAATTTGCAAGTTTTTGCTATCTATGTATAACAATGGCTCTATAAATGCCTTTGGAATCTCTGCGAGCGCACTTTCATTACCAACGAACCACAGTTTGGTTGTCCCGTGTGATTGGCTCGCTTATCTTGCAACTGAAATTACTCCCACATAATCATGCTGTACCGCAAATTTTAGTTTTTTTATAGCTAAACCAGCTAATTTGAACATATAAATAGAGATGTGGGTGCTGTAAGTGTATTTTATCTCATGATTCAAACCCTGACTTTGAGGAGCATCATGCATGCAACGTGTATGCGTGCCTCTCGATTGGGCATTGCCAAATCCGGCAGTGGGCTGAACAGCTATGTAACTAAGCGATCTGTGGGGCCTTACCGGGCTTTAATCTGTCCCGCCGATTGTCATAGTGGGAAGTAAGGCCAATAGGTGTGGTTTAGACAACGCAGGCAATTTTTTTGTGCGCTGCTGGAGCTCACAGCATACTAATAAAGCTTCTACAGTACTGTTCTAAAACCTCCCTTCTATACTAGATCGCTCATCTCTCGTTTGAGTGTCACGCTACCCTCTAGCATTTATCCGACTAGGTTTGTCCTGAGCCATCTCTTCCGGCTTCAATCATTAAAAGTAAATACAAATTAGCTCAGAATCTTGTTTCACTCAATTGAGTTCCGATATGTGCTTTCTTCAGATTGAATGATGATGACGCGAGAAGGCATGTCCTGGCCGCGCTGTTTTACAATACTGGCTGAAGTATTACTCGTATTTACTTCTGACATAGTTCATTGGCTTAAACTTGGATCGTGATAGCCTCATGCACTCTAGGTCTCACAGTGTTGATAGGACTGTCTCAGACTAACGCTAGAATAAAGCTCCGATACGAAACATGGACTTGATAACGAGTATGTCAGAAGATTAAGCACCAGCTGAACAGCGTAGCTGTTTTGGTGATATTTAGGCTGCTTAGACACAGATAACACCGAAAATGGTAAAATAGTTGTTTGAGCAGGGGGGGTTTCACGATCTACCCCACACTTTCGAAACCCAAGGGGGTTTCGCGTACATACGATACACTCGGTTCGCCTAGAGGCACTTGTTCGCTGGATGCAAATAATATCTGTGTTGGTCGATTTTTATAGTACCTGGCTTTTGCATGCAGTCCAGTCCGGCTGTCAGTATCATTTGTAAGTCTAGCGATGCTAGATTGGATAATTGTCTGGCTCGACTTTGCATACATATCATGCTTCAGATTCATCTACTCATACTCAACCATTCAGAGAATACAGCTACACAGGAGCTGCTCGAATGAAAATCTTATTTATTTACTTCGAATGATAGCCGCCGTACGTACCTCTCGTACGCCCTTGCGCTAGGTTCAAATATACAGCTCGACACAATGATGAGACGTTTATTTTGCAGTTGACAAGGTAATTATTTGCCCTGCGCGCATGATGCAGCAGAGATGCATAAGGGTAAGGGGATGTTAGATATTCAACATAATATCGGTGAGCAAGAGCATCAAAGACAAGATCAGTTCAGATAGTTGAGCTACCAGCTAAGCTATTATACCATAGTAGTGCATCAGTCGCCGACGAGCCGATCCCACGGCGCTCTATTCCCTACTAGATAATGTAGCATGCATTAGCGTGCATACTCGCTGAGATCTCATGCAGCCGAACCCAGCAGCTTATAATCATTTCTTGTCAATATAAAAAGGGTTGTCAGGTCAAGGTGTCCTTGCATGCTTCCCATCAATATCATCTATAGCCTGTTTGGATTCTGCTTGGCTGCACCTGAGCTTGTAGGCCGCGACGCCAGTGCTGAGCTCGAGGCAAGACAAGCCGAAGCCCGCTTTAGAATTGGCGGTGTACCCTTTCGCGGTAAGGTCGAGTAAACCACGGTGACGGTTTGGAGTATCATTGTTGATTCCCAGGGATCCCGTTACAAACATTAAATTAGTATTTATATATCACGCTTTGAACTCGTTGAGCTTATCAGCCAACTCTTTTGCGACCTCCTCATTCTTCACTCTGGCTCTAAAAGTCACGGGCTTGTCTGCGCCAAAAGTGGGAATAGAAACAAAGTTCTTGGTTGCCGTGTAGTTTACAGCTTGCGGTAAGATTGTGTTAATGAGGACGCGGCCCGATCCGTCTGCACGTACCACGACGCGGCTCTTCTTTGTCTCGCGATGAACCAAGAGTCTGAGGACTCCGAGACCAGCACTTTCGTTTTTAGAGTCGTAGAGCTTGGTGCGTACCTCGAATACCGAGTCCTCGCTCTCCTCGCCTGCGCCTTTCCCGGTGAAATCCTGCTGGGCCTCGGCGGGCAGCTCATCATCGTCATTATTATCGGTGCCAGCCTCGGTCTCGGCTGGCTTCTCGCTTGGTTTCCAGGTCTGGTTTACATTTGCAGTGCCTGCACTTGGTTGGCCAAACGAGAACTTATTTGCAGTGTCAGAGGAACCCGAACTTCCAAAAGTGAACTTGGGGGCCGCGTTGGAGGTATTTCCAAACGAGAACTTTGCTGGGGCTGTGCCGCTTGACGAGCTATTACCAAAGCTAAATTTGGGGGCTTCTTTGCTGCTTTCTTCGCTAGAGGACTCTTTTTGGCCAAAACTAAACTTGGGGGCATCACTGCTGGGTGCGGAGCTAGCACCGAAACTGAACTTAGCTGGCTCCTGGGCCGCTGGAGTAGCCGCGGAGTTTGATGTGGAGTTGGCGCCAAATGTGAATTTGGGAGGCTCGGAGCTGCCTGTGAAATTAATTTTGGGCTGACCACCAAAACTGAATTTTGGGACAGCAGACCCGTCCTTTTTCTCTGCAGGTGCCGCTACGGATTCAGAAGGGGCCGACTGGCCAAACGTGAATTTTGGAGCCTCTTTCTTGTCTGCTGGTGGAGCCGCGGAGGTCGAGGATTGACCAAATGTAAACGATTTAGGGGCCTCAAATTTCACAGGTGCTCCAGACGAAGATTCGGCTGCTGGCTTGCCAAATGTGAAATTAGTGGGGGGCTTGAATGCAGGGGTACCAGATGTGCCGGTGGGAGCAGTAGTCCCTGAATTACTTGCACTATTGGTACCCATGCGGTCAGCTGAGGAGGAAGTGGGGGTATGGCCCACAGCGGAGCTTACCGGATCGGTTTCGATAGATTTGACATAATTCAAGTATTTTTCACAGGCAGCAGCCCACGATCCAGCAACATTCGTCTTGGAGTACTCTTCAATAGTCTTTGCAAAGCGATTATTGAGACCAACAAGACGGGCTCTACTGGTTTCCGAGGGGCCATTGCTAGTAGTGCTAGTAGCAGAAGACGGGGCAGCAGCAGTAGGCTTGGGTGCCTGACCAAATGAGGCAAAGGGGTTTGCAATAGGTGCCGAAGCAGAAGGGGCGACGGGGGCGTTTCTTGCCTTTGGTCTGGGAGCGATCTGGCGCCTGGCCATAACATCGTTTGAAGCTTTCGTCACCTCTTCAATTGGGACCTCGGCCCGTTCGGCTTCATGCTCAAAACGTGTCAACTGGAATCCAGCACCTCTTTTCGACATAGTTTATCGAGAACCAGGGAAAAGTCTTAGGTAATTAAGATGGAGTTTCGCGCCACGTATTCGCCACACCTTGGCTCTTTCCCATTTTCTGGGTTACCCTACCGTTCAGAACCAATCACAAATATCGAATTAGCACTCGTCAGCACCCTACACACAAATGTTCAGACTCGCACAGGGACTGCGTGGATCTGTTGCCCGCTCGGTGCGCACCCACTCTGCTGCTGGTGTGCCTTTACGGTTTGCCAGCACCCAAGCAGTAGGCAGCAGCTACGGCGCGCCTCCCGCTGGGTTTCGCTTGCCTCCGCCTAAATCATGGGAGGACACACCCAACATTTTGGGCCAAGCCACCAAGTTTTTCTTGCTTGCGGAGATGTTGAGAGGTATGTGGGTTGCTCTCGATATGTATTTCAGAGCCCCCTACACCATCTACTACCCGTTTGAGAAGGGTCCTCACAGCCCTCGTTTCCGCGGCGAGCACGCTTTGCGTCGCTACCCCACAGGCGAAGAGCGCTGTATTGCCTGCAAACTTTGCGAGGCAGTATGCCCCGCCCAGGCCATCACCATTGAGGCCGAAGAGCGTGTCGATGGCAGTCGTCGTACCACCAAGTACGACATCGACATGACAAAATGTATTTATTGCGGCTACTGCCAGGAGTCGTGCCCCGTCGATGCCATTGTCGAGACTCCTAATACCGAGTACAGCACAGAGACCCACGAGGAGCTGCTCTACAACAAGGAGAAGCTCTTGGCAAATGGCGACAAGTGGGAGCAGGAGGTCCAGTACTGTTTGGATGCTGATTCTAATTACAGATAACCCCGAATCTCTCAATGCAAAGATCCCGGTGGGTACTACCCGCTTTGGTCTCTGTTTAACTTTAACTTGGCAAGACGGGTAGAGTTCAGCTCGGCTCAGATTGCTAGCTGGCATACTTTTCTTTTTACTTTATATTTAGATAAAACAGGATAAGGTGATTTGACATTTGAAATGCTGGTGATGGCTTGGTTCGCTGTCTCCCTGTTTCTTGCTGATTCTCACTAGAAGCGCATTGGCGTTGCTTATCACTAGTGGCAGATCTCAGGCCACACTTGGTCTTTATGTATCTAGAATCAAGTACATTGCAAGCTGCTCAACGATAATTCTCCAGCACACCGCTTTTATAACTGTGGGTCGACTAGGTCACTAATTGTGTGCTAGTATTGCATCTTATGTGCGTAAATCATTCACTTGGATCAATTGTTGCTAAGTGGTTATTTTGCATACAGCTCTTTCCAGCTTTCCGCCTAGACTTATCCCATATACTGAGATTTGTCTCATCATCGTTCGTCTCATCATGGGCTCAAGATTTGCTAAAGAATTAGAATGTGTACTACACAGCAGTAAATAATAAAAAAACCTAGAATCTCAAGACAAATGAGCCTACTTTTTCAGTTTCTTGATGTTTCCCTTGACTACTGCGCGGTGAGCGCCTCTCTTTGACAGCACCTTACGGTCGCCCTTGGTTTTCTTGTACGCCCAATTCTGCTGTCCGGCATCCTCCTTCTTTTGTTGATGGTTGCTAGTCTTGGCCTTTTTGGCCTTTTTAGCTGCTTCGCCCTCAAACCATGTACGCTTGGGCCGGCTCTGGATCTCGTCCTTGTGGTCGAGGATATTCTGGACACGCTTCATGTCGCGTTCTGCCAAGAGCAGCTCCTTGTTGGCCTTCTCCTCTTCAAGTACCTGCTCAATCGTGTCCTCTTTTTCGTTGATGGTGGCGGTGATCTCGCCTATTTCTTGCCAGTTGATCTCGCGACCAAGAATTTTCTGCTTGGCGGCACTGGTATTCTCATTGACGCTGCTGATAGCGCTGCGAACAACCTGCCGCTCGCTTGCACCTTCACCTACAAGCGAGATGGACACACCTTTGCGGCCGGCACGAGCAGTACGACCAACACGGTGCAAGTAAACCTCATAGGTGCTCGGCAGCTCATAGTTGATAACTACCTCGATCTTGGGGATATCGAGACCGCGCGATGCCAAATCAGTACACAACAAAACAGGAACCTCGAGATCCTTGAAAGCGGTAATACTCTGCAAACGCTCGTCCTGACTGAGGGCACCGTGCAACTCACCAACACGAATACCCAAGAGACCCATGATAATTCGGAGTCGATGTGCGGTTTTCTTTTGTGAAACAAATACAATCACACGCTGGGATCGACTGATTTTCCGCAACAGAGACGCCAAAATGGCCGGCCGTGACTCTTCGTGTTTACGAATACGCACAAACTCTTGGACAAGCCCAGCGGCAGCTTGTTTGGGAGGGTTGATCATAATACGCATAGGGTTGCGAAGACCCAGTTTGACAAGGTCTTTGACTGAAGTACTAAGGGTAGCTGAGAACAACATTGTTTGGCGTTTGGTGGGGATTAGGGTGAGAATTTCGTTAATTTCGGATTCGAAACCTTCCTCAAGCATACGATCAGCTTCATCGAGAATGAGAATTTCCACCGAGTCGACGCTAAAGCTGGGGGAGTTGCGCACATGATCAATAAAACGACCCGGGGTGGCAATGACGATGTCGGGTCTTGTCTTGAGCTCTTGTTCCTGCTGGCGCAGGTTGAGACCACCTACGGCCATACCGAAACGCAAATTTGGCACGTATTTACCCAACTTCGAGCTCACATCATGGATTTGCATCGCCAATTCACGGGTCGGGGTCAATACTACAACTCGCGTGGCGGCAGCTTTTTGCGAACGGTACACGAGACGCTCAAGAGTGGGGATCATAAATGCAGCTGTTTTACCGCTACCAGTGACAGCTCCTGCCACAACGTCTTTACCTAGAAGAGCAACAGGGATAACACTGCTCTGAATAGGGGTGGGCTTCTGGTACCCAAGGGCAGTGATACCCTTTTGAATGGGTCTTGAGAGGGCCATATCTGTAAATGAGAGCGACGCATCTTGCTTTGCGTCCTCGAAGAACCCAGATTTATCATTGGCAATAGTAGATTCCGCCCCTTCAGGTGCTTCGGTAGCAGTCTTGTTGGTATTGTCTCCACTCTCCTCATCCTCGTCGTCGTCGTCCTCTTCTTCTTCTTCCTCCTCGCTCTCCTGAACCTCTTCATCCTCGTTCTCTTGGTCCATTAGCCCGCCATGCTTCTTGATAATATCATCGAGATGATCGATTTTTTCAGCATCCGGATCAGCGCCAAAGTCCCACCCAGAGATTGCTTTTGTTTCTGAGTCTCCAAATTGAAAGTCTGGATTCAAATCAAACCCCTTTTCATTCTCCAAATCCTGGATCTTGTCCTCATCATCGATGGTATAGACAAAGTCTTTTTTCATGTGGTTAGGTAAAAAGATTCAGAGGATCAAGAAGGGGCAGAGTATTCGAGCTTGGGTCACTCAGAATGGAGGAAAAAAATTTTTGGACGCTATGAGGGTCTAGTACAGTACACAGTGATGTTTGGAAATGGGATTCGAAACAAAAGCGGGTGGTTTGTAGCTACTCTATCAAGGTGCATAATCGTGCATAAGTAGAGGCATACGCTTTATGATTAGAGGAAAGCACAAAAGTATCAATTCAAGTGACCACAGAGTATCCAAACAGATTTACTGAGCCCGAGTCCGGATAACCAACCTCAAAAATCTCCCTTAGCATACTCTAGGCAGTCCCTTGGCCCTCGTCCCGCTGCCTTCCACTGCTCTTGTGCTGCTACTTTGGCCTAAAGCCTGGTCCAAACTGCCACTGTCAGCATGCAGCAGAGCCCTATCCTCGCACCAAAACGGCTCTTCTTTCAGATTGTACAGCTTCAAGCATTTTACTATGCAATAGGTAGCGTATTTATAACCTTTCTGGTAATAGTGGCCGGGTTCAAGTGGTCCCCTAGGTACATTTTCTCATGGCAGGTAGTGCGAGCCGACACAGCGCTGGGATGGCAATTATCGCTACTATGGCTGTTGACTACGTTTTTCAGTGTCTTGGGAATGGCAATAATTGTAGGACGCAGTAAGCTGGCCCTCGATTTCGCCCTGACGCTGCACGCTATCCACCTAGTGGTGGTGTGGGTGTATACCCGGTCTTTCCCCATGAGCTGGCTCTGGTGGGCGGTCCAAATGGTCAGTATATGTTTACTTGTTGTGTTGGGCACATGGATGACACAATGGCGTGAGCTGCGCCGAACGTTCTTTGAGGACTACGAGATGGTTGATCTTGCGAGAGACAGCCAATAGACAATGTGCGGATAATTGCCGTAAACAGTCGGTTTGCTTGTAAAGTATTTAATACATAAGGTAGTAGAGTATTACTATCACTATCAAAGGCTTGATTATTTGCCAGCCTTTCTCTAGTTGCCATCCCTCGGTGGCCCTCCTTGACTCGACCCACATTGCAGCTGATTCATCCGTTCATGCCCGAAACGTCACCTCAAAACAAGCAAATTCTCAAGAAATTGCTGGCGGAACCGGGGAATAAGCACTGTGCAGACTGTAAAACAGGAACTCACCCGCGCTGGACCTCCTGGAATATCGGCATTTTCCTCTGCATTCGGTGCTCGGGTGTGCATCGGTCCCTCGGAACCCACATCTCAAAAGTACGCAGCGTTGACTTGGATTCCTGGTCTGATGCCCAGCTCGTCGAGCTTCAAAGATGGGGTAACGCCAAGGCTAATCAATACTGGGAGGCCGGGCTGCCGGGGAATCATATCCCTGACGAGAGCAAGATCGTCAACTTCATCCGTACCAAATACGACCTGAAAAGATGGGTAGCGCAGGAAAAGCCACAGCCCGAATCTTTGTCGGCGGTAAGCAACGAAGATGTCCCTTTGCAGCAAGTCAAGGACCGAAGATTGAGAAGGGGTACACCGGCCACTGCTACTTCTGCCCCTGCCCCTGCTCCTCGGGAGCAATCTGCTAATTTACTTGACTTTGATAGTTTTGAGAGTGCTCCCCCTGTTCCCGGTAAAGGTCAGCCCACTCTTCAAGCGTCAGGGCAGCAGACTGCCACTAGCGCGTCCTCGTCAACAAATATCAGCCGCACCCCGTCTTTAGGGGGTAGCCGTACTAGTCCTGATATATTTTCAGCACCCCCTTCTCGGTACACGCAGTCTAGACCTACCCGAACCACCCCGGCTGCTCCTGCTCCTGTACCCTCACCGGCACCTGCACCTTCTTCTGCAGCTGCCCCCAGAGCTGACTTGAAGAAATCCATTCTCAGCCTCTATGCCCAAAAACCACAGCCAGCATCTCGGCCTAGTGCCCCAACTGCTCCAAGCGTTAGCACCACCAGCAGCAGTACCTCTGCGCCTGCCTCTACCAGTGGCCCTCAATCGTCAGCCACCTCCTCGACTTTTGACTTTGATCTATTTGCTCCTACCTCATCGTCAAAATCTACTGCTACCACTACTACCCCCGCCAGTACTAACCCCACCTCTAGCCTAATTGATTCTTTGGGTGGGCTGTCATTCGGCTCGTCGCCTGCCCCGGGTCCTGCACCTGCCGCGCCAGCTGCACCGGCTCGAAGCACGGTTACGCAACCACAGACAGTCAATAGCACATTTGCTCCGGTGGAAGAGGACGACTTTTTTGCTAACCCTTGGAAATGAATGTAATTTTTAAAATGCTCATGGCTGATATGTTTATACCTCTTCTCTATCATGCTCCTTCTTCTCTCTCACCCCTCCCCCAGTCTAGATCTATATGTTTGTGTGTAATTAGCGCAGATCTCTTTGGCCAAGGCGTCGACAAGCAGACTTTGGTTTACTAGCAAAAATTGATGTAGATACTGCTATCGCTTAGAGTCGTCTCTTGAAACTCGGCATCAAATAGAGATTTAGATCCCCGCGTTTCATACCTCAAATTAGAAACTACCCCATGGTACGAGATTTGCATTATCTGTGACGTTTGGACAAGACCCTCTGAAACAATGACATAATCTGGAGCCTAATTAATCTCGAGCAGGGCGTCAAGGCGTGCTTGATCTACATTATCGACCAATAAACATATCATTCATACTCAATAAGCTTCTCCGTCTTTGAGTATCGGCTTTGATCTGTGTTTAATATTCGGGTTCCACATTTCAGAGACCACCCATCATGCAGGCCTCTAAGCTCACATGCAGGTTCCTGCATCCCCAGAGCCCTCCACGGCGCCATTCCCCCAACCAAACGCTGCCTCAGGGTGACTTTCTGGTACGTGAATTGATGTCTGGGGTATAGCTTTGCCCACATCTCGACTCATTTCCAGTTGGCATTGCCCAAATCGCTATGGCTACATGCTTGAATAAACGATCCCTCAAGTTCAGGTTTAGGTTAGGCATGTGTCTACAGGGCCCTTGGAACAATGATAAAAGCAATCGTTGCAGACTTCTCGATCCCTAGTAATGAGTACTTGCTGGGTCAAACAACTTAACCAAGTAGAGGAAGCCCAGATCAAATTGATATATGCGGCTGTCTTTCAGGTCTTTGGATACAAGGACTACTTTGAGAGCGATATCAATAAAAACTTGATCCGCGACATTTCGCCCGAACAAACCAAAAAAGTGAATATCAATAAACGCTTCCCACCAATTAAGAAACTGGTTGATACTTTTTCACGGGCAATTCGCAAAATCGATCTCGACGAGGCAATCAGCAGGTACCAGTGGCTGTTGCGGGACAACCCAGACAAGCTATTTCTGAGATTCGTTCGTCAAGAGGTTGATTCCTGCAAAGTGGTCCATGCTCTTGGCCAGTGTATTGTCTGGCATGCGCGCAAACTCAATATGGAGAAGATTTTGGCGATCGGTGACGAATACTTTATCGAAGACAATGAGTGCGTTCTTTTACACCAAATTGCTCCCCGATACCTTGCAGGTCAAGATATGGCTGGCCGGCCGCTCGTGATTGCCCGTGGTAATCAGTGGCCCACATGGTTCAAGAAGCACCACTTGGAACTGTGGAGCGCCCTCATGAACGAGCAAGTCCAGCTTGTTACCCAAGAACATGCTGATGGAGCCACTTTCATTTATGACCTCACTAATTTCCCCGATACCTCCAATCTCGAGTCCTCTGTTATCAAGTTTATTGGAGAGTGCTTCAACACAAACCACCCAGGCCTGACGTCCAAGCTCATTATCCACAATGGTCCAAAGAGTTTCCAAAACACCTCCTGGAAGATTTATGCTCCTATGCTAAAGCCAAGACTCCGCAACAAGGTCATTTTCACGTCGCGGACACCCGAACTACTCGAGCACATTACCTTGGACCAGCTGCCAAAGTCCCTGGGTGGGTTCTCCACCTATGACTACCAATGGATCCCCCCTACGGAGCCTTCGCCTCAACCCCCTACTGATGAGATGCTGGCTCGTAAACAATCCTTGTTGGACCAATTTGATGCCCTAACACTCAAATGGATTGTGGCGATGTTTGATGAAGAAGGAATCGCTGAACAGCGTCAGAAGGTCTTGCGTGAGTGGTCGCAGCTCTACTGGGAGATGGACCAGCACGTTCGCGCTCGCAGCCTTGTCGATCGCTCTGGGATTGCGGCAAGATTACGCCCCGAAACTGTAGGCAAGCCACCTCGAGTCATGAGCTATGTTAGTGAAGAAAGTGAGTCTACTGCTGATTACCAGTCCCAGTTTACATTTGACAATACTAGCGTACTCACTGGCTACGACCTTGAAAGCATTGCAAGCCGTGGCTCTCGCTACGCGGCCAGTATTTCAGATAGCAAGAGAAAGGGGCTCGGTATCATGCGCCAGATCGGCCGCAAAATCTCGATTTCTAATTTTAGGCGTGACAGAGGCGATGCAGCAAGCCTTCGAACTCAGTCTCTGCGTGGAGAAAGCGCCAGTATCCGCGATGCTGCGAGTGTGAGAGGAAGATAAAACTCAACACAACGGACATTCATAGCACCTGGTCACTGCTAATTCTTTATTTTTTTGACTTTTTAATTGCGTAAACGCTCAAGTATTTATATGTAGACTCTAAACATCCAACTTCAGGGCAGTACGGTTTTCCCCAGATACTTTAGCACTGAGGGAGCTTTGTTCTAGTCCGATGGCATGAGTAGTGCTTTGCAAAAGCGTAATTATGGCAAGCCCCTCACAACTAGTCTTGAAAATCAAGTCTTTATCAGCTACATATAGTACGTGGATCATGTGGACATCACGTAAATCTGTAGCCTCTTAGTGCGCCATGGGTAATGTATAGAACTCTTTGTATACTTATTCCATAAATACTATGATCACCGCGCCACTAGGACTTAATTGGGACATCTCGTGTACCTAGTTCACTTTGAGCGCTACCAGTGTGTGACAGGCATTTACAACGGTAATGCAAGACCAAAGCTATATAGCACCCTTGACCGGCTACTATTTTACTACTTAATCCACTCATGTCGAGCGCTACTGCCTCTCGCTTTGCGCTCTTTTCATGCACCCGCAGCTCCTGATCGATAACGAAAATGGAGTATATATTGGGGTTTGGGGTATATAAGAAATACTTTCATGTCATTATACTATTTTCACCTTCTTCACTCACCCTTTGACCACTTTTTCAAGTCCCAATTCGACCTTTATGATTGTAATGTGCATCTGCCCCTTTACGATCTCATAGGTTATCATCACCCTGGTTTCTTTACCACTATCAATAATCTATATTTTTTTTCAATCTTTTAGCCACTATTATCTCTATATCACTGTTTGCAGCTCGGAACCCAGCAGAAAACTATTCATCCCTGGTCTCCCCGGGAGACTGTTTCTGGGGTAATCTATGCACTGTAGTAAAACTTTTCAGATGCTTAGAGCACAAAACTTAATTTAGAAGGGCCAAAACCCGAGATTTAAGCTATCTAAAATCTCTCGTAGCCCGAAAACCCAGTCTGAAAAAATTGGGCCGGTGGGTATCACCGACATCTACCGGGAACCGTCGCGTACGGCCATCTCTGTGATTAGGACAACAAGGCTTCCCGTCTGATCAGCCATATTTAAGCCCACAAGAGCCTTATTCAGTATTGCAGTCGGAGACGATGCGAGAACGGAAGGTACTGTACGTTATCTTTTTTTATTTGGTTGAGCTCTAATTTACAAGAGAGGTCAGGGGGGTGTGGACATAGTTTTTGATCTTCTCCAGTTCTCTCAGGAGGTATGAGCAGCTGTTTTGACCTGAAATCATGGCCGGCCAGGCTCATTTGCTTCAGTCGGAGCATCAACACAGATACTCGTGCCTGATACTTGTGACCAAGCGCGCTCTTCCGACTATAGCCTATCATGAACTCCTTGTAGACGATTTCAGCTCTGCACGATAAATGTGTAGCGATCTGTTGCGCATATTAGCCATCTATGCTCACTCCTCAACTGACCCTTGGGCCCGCGACTTTGATTCGCCAGGTCTCAAGTACCTTTGGGCTTTCTAGAATACTTGTGGCCAAAGCAGAGCTGAATCTACTATTATACAATCAAATTATCCTCTCTTTTGAATCTGTACACTTAGGGACCAGTCTCATCTGTGAGTCTCTTCTGGCTTGACCCCTTAAGGTTGATTGTGTGTCCTTTGGGTGATACCTAAAGCTCAATACTACCTTCTTTTCGGTACTCACCCACTTATACTTGACGCTTAGCGCAGCCTTCCTATTTTCGTCCTCCAGTAGGTTCAAGCTGCAGCCCCTGCGATTCGAAATTTGTCGAGAACACAATTTACAGCATACACTCAAAGCTATTTCAGAAATATCAACAATGTGTATCGGATACGTTTTTTTTTCTGCTGATACTTTGGCTTCAAATCCCTTGATGTGCACAATTTGGCGAGAGCAATGGTGTACAGCTTCCTGATCGCACCAAGTATCACTCAAATTTACCTATAATACTAATTCTGACTCTTGCACACCTTCTTTACCGCCCTTTTGTTCCAGATCCAGTACCGGCAAAATCGTTTCAGGTCACGTGCCTACCAAGTACTTATATATGCGCGATCGCCAATCATCTAATCCCTCCCTCATACCATCGCCGCATCTGCTGTAAATGATGGAGCAGTGACCTTTAGTGCTGGTTTAAAGTAGTGTCCTGTACTCTCCTTTTCCCAACTGCGCTAATATTGAACTCGAGTGGCGTTGTTACCGCAGGTTTGAGGGTTGCCTGCTCATAGTCACCACTGCTAGTGACAAACGTGTTGTTTTCTCGACAGTGTCTTGCTGCAACCCATTTATCCCTAAAAAGTGGTAGTGTCGTACGCGGCACTACCTATGACTCTTAATCTGTTAGAATTGAGGTAAGTATCCCTCCCCACCAAAAGGCTCTCAAGCTTCAGTATGTGTGCCCAGCAGTTTTTGTACGCCTATTGAGGGTTCTCAGCCTTTTCGGTAGACAATAAACGAAGCCAGTGTGTATATAACGATTTAGAGCACGTATGATTTGCTTTTTGTGGCTGTCACCGCTACACTTTGGCCTTGATAACTCCTATAGCTCTTACACCTCCTTGATTTAACTCTTACTACTTGGTGCTATTATTCTAGTTCCCCTTGTCATAGCTGAACCATTTCCATTTACTCTCGTTGGGGTTGAGGAGCTCGCGATGGGATTTAGAGAAAGAGAGTCCCTTGTCGACTCCGCCAGCAGCAATGATATGGAGCAGTGTAACAAAGTCAACAGCTGGGTCATACCCGTTCTTAGTTAGCTTACGACCATGCGCGAGAGCCTCCTCATAAGTCTGTGTTGTCTCATGTTTAATCTTGAAATCAGGATGACGCTCGAGGTACTTGTCGATAACCTGCTGAGGAGTGACGACATCTGAGTAGAACACCAGGTCATTAGGAATATTATCGAGCGCAAGTGCACTTGCGACTGAGCGTGCAATGTCATGGGGACTCGACACTGCAAACGGGGTCTCCTTGTCACCAATCACCTTTAGCTCGCCAGTCTTGGGGTAAAGCCCAACGACCTCCGTGGCAAACTCATAGAGAAAAGCGTTGGGAACAGCAAACAGTGATGTCGTATTGGTAATTGTCTGGATACCAAGTTTACGCACAGCAGCGACATGTTCAGGGCGAGCGTTGAAAACTCCCGGAAGGTATGCGTTCACAGCAGGATCCTCAAACCCGAATGTCGAAGGAATATAGATCTTAATATTGTTGGGCTTGGATAGCAAATCATAAAACTGTTTGTAGACGTCAGGAGTAGCACCGCCAAGAACAATGAGGGTGCTCGCAATCTGCACAACCCTTTCGAGATCAGAAAAGTTATAGTGCTTGACTTTTTCCGTATCAGTAAACTTTGAAATGTCTCTGGAAACGACAATCAAATCCTCAGTGTTGAACTTTGGGTCTTTGAAAGTCTCGAGGAAAGCGGCTCCAAGGAATCCGTTGGTTCCGACAATTGCTATAGTCATATCGAAAATGAATAGTTATCCACAGCGCTGTGTGCCTCTCTTATACCAGCGTGATCGGTCATCGCACGCCATCGCATGAATATGCATGTCATTGCATTACTTCATGCACCCTCAGCTCGTTTCACAAGCCGCCCATTATGTGTCGATAAGATAATAGCCACGCAGTGTCTATTTTGTTCTATGCTATGCTTGTGGAGATAGGCATTTGGATTGATTTTCCTCTTTAGGCTTTAAACAAGCTATTTCGGCATGCCGAACATTACTGTAAGCAGGGCCGGCGACCCCAAGCATAGTTTTGTAATTGATGCGAGCGCTGCGGTTCAAGATAAATTAGTAGGCAGTATTATACCACCTGATTATGAGGCTTATTCTTGGAATATAGTCACTTTTTCTACTTCTACGTGTTTTGATAAGATCGAACACGGCTCCGATGAAGACACTATCGAACATGGAAATATACCCTGGGAATACCTTATGAATAAGATTAAGCTACCCCTAAGGCCTTATTTGAGCTAAACCGTTTTCTATGAACCCCAAAGCCGATTTTGTGAGCCGTAAAGCAAGCTCCAAGTCAGCTTGATAGCTGTCCTCATAAGATGGGGCACCGCAATCATTCCAATAAAAGGGCTTTATGTATACATAATTGGGAATATGTTGGGCATCCACAATTTCAGGTTGAGTAGATAGTGAGTGTTGCACATGTTACGGCAGAGATCGATGACCTCGAGGGCCATAGGACTACTTTAGATTTGCAAACCACGAAGCACACGTAGACCTGTCTTATGCGCTTATAGGTCAGTAGAAGTATATTATTTTGCAATCCCTAGCAGGGAAAGGCTTGGGTACAGCACCAGGGCAGCCAGTGGGGTTCTTCATGTTTGATACTGATTATTGCATGGAGTGAAGGTGTCTCTAAGCAGGGAGATTTCAGGGATCTATCAAACTTTTTATAATTTACCAAGTCTAGTCTTCCTAGATGATAATGCTCCTCCATGACGCGCGGCTATTTATTCCTTAGCTTAGAGCCATGTAGAAGCGCGTTAGGTGCGCACAGGTCGAATTGACCTGAATTTAAACTACAAAAAAAACGAGCCCGTTTGGCGGCTCAAGCTGGGTGAATTCGAAGTCCTAGCTTTTCTCCACTACCATTGCTCAGTCTAGACATTGCGAGACCTATATGTCTCACATGCAATCCGTGCATAAAAACTCGTCTAATCTTGATCCCTTGAATCTTTATAATGTTACTTAACCCGCTAGATGCTTGTGAGGTGGTCTTCTGCTACCTAGTTCTACTGATTTTGTCAATCACGGTTGCAGGTTTTGCGATTTTAAACAGACTTCTCCGGGATTAGCAGTTGGAAGGTTGCTATACAAAGCTTAAGGTTACTAGATTGTCATGTCTCTGCGCTACGGCCTAGAGTAGGAATTTAGCCTAGGGTGGGAATAAAAGAAGACAAAAACTAACTCCGGTATTGTGATACAGGAATCAGCGAGTTTTAAAGATCTTATGAGGGTGCTTCCGCAGAACCTCCTTGTCTGCCAAATACAATAATGAAGGCCTCTAGTGGCTTTTTTTAGCTCTTTACCTGTGGTAATCTAACAATATTTCAATAAATTAGCTTCATGAATCTGATTCCACGGTATCTTAGCTCCATTTAAGTGAGGAAATGACCCCTGATAGTCAAGCAAGTTTTCACGGTATAGAGGGGTATATAGTGAGAAATAACCTCTTCTGCCGCTTATAGTTAGCTGTCTAAGAAATTCAATATATTTATAGTTTCAATAAACACAGATTTAGTATTTGTGTTTTCTATTGTTTTATTGCGGCGGTCACGTGACCTCGTTTTTGGGTAGATATGCTCACCCAGCTCCTAAACCGTGTAGCGCCAGTGGTCCAATGGTAGAATTCGTCGTTGCCATCGACGCGACCCCGGTTCGATTCCGGGCTGGCGCATTTCCACCGACTTCGTGGCCCAGCTGGTTAAGGCGTCCGACTGTTAATCGGGAGATCGGGAGTTCGAGCCTCCCCGAGGTCGATTTTTTGCCTTTTGATTTGCGGTCTAGGCATATCATTGTTGAAGAGCGAGTATCCTACGCAATGCTGGCTCGCTGCCCTCTTACCAGCGTAGTACCCTTCTGGTGTCTGTTAGAAGGTGGACTAGGTTAATCACACACAGTCTACAGAACCGAGAACTTGGAATCCAGATGATTTATTACGTATTCCACATAGCTACATATACCAAATCCTGGGATAGACCCTAACCTGGTTCCAACAGTGTCACCACTCTCTTATTTTGGCTGGCCGTTTTCCACATTCACACGGTGAGTCCGTTTCCCGCGAGGCAGTCAGAGCGACGTCATATCGCAGAATCATTTCTTGACTACATGCCTTGCGCTGTACCCCACTAGTTAGATCAGATTTAGGTAACTAGAAGGCGCGCATAAGCCTTATTGGCTCTATAATAAAGTATCGGAAAAAAAATCAGCGGAGGGGTTTGACTGCGAGCAGCGACTCGCCTAATTCAAATTGCAGTAGATATGTAGAAGCGTGGAATCAGGTTAGAGTCTATCCCAGTCGTGCCTGTATATGAAGCTGTATGGAATACGTAATAAATTTATCTGGTTCTCAATATCGCTTCAGTGGATTCATGTTGTACTGTCTGTTCTACTCATCTGATAACTGCAACTCAGTGCGCAGCTCGGGAGCTGCATCGGCAGCGGCACCCAAGTAACGCAGGTGGCCTCTTTTTGGGAAGTGAGTCGCTGATACGTTTTTAGCATACATCATCCCTGTGGAAATTCATCTTTAGACTATACTCAACTTACGCTAAGGTGTGAATCTACTGTATGGCATTCCCGAACTTACCCCTGTTGACGTTAGAGCTTCTTAGTTGAGTCCAATGGAAGACAAAACCATCAGAAACTTACTTAGAACTCTCAAATTGTGACCTTCCTGTATGTGTCCTGGCAGATACTGCTGTAGGGATTTGGGGCACCCGTTCAAGGTTGTGGCGGGACCCAAGGCGAACAAATAAGTGCGCTTTACCCCATTGTCGGCTGAAACCTATGGGACTCAGTGGGTGTGCAGTACAGCAGAATGGAAAACAAGTCTTCAGGCTGATCACTTTGTCTCTCTTCCTATGTGTACAAGCTTACAGGTTTTATCCACACAAAGCCTGCTCTCTCATGTCTATCCGCTAAGACCTGTTACATCTGATGCGGACTAATGTTTTCGGTTCTGGTTCAGTTCTCTTTTTTTTCCTTGTTATGGTTACCTCTTCTTCGTCTTCTTACGATAATGAGTCTTCGGACGTTGAGATGACGGATGCTGACCCCACTATGACGCTGCCTCTCCGATCCAACAGCTGTCTTTAGCAGAACCCTTCCGGTGTCTACAAGAAGTTCAATCCCGAGTCTATTCCTCCCCAAGACCGCGACCCGGTTACCGCTGAATCTTTCATTGATTGGGTTCTTACAGCTGAGCGTGACCTTCGCGCAGGTCAGGTCCCTGATGAGCACTGGGGCTCTCATCTCTTCGCTCGTCTCACTCGCTCTAAAGAATTTAGTGTCGAGGTCGACTTGGCGTTGAAGAACAACGAGGGGGACCGCCCGGCCTGGGAACGTTTCAAGCAGCGCGCTATTAGCCGCCTGTGCAAGTCCAGAAGTGCATTGTTTCTGTTGGGGCATCCAAAAAAGTTGAGTGTCGTCGTGGCTCGGATTCCACTTACCCTGTGGCAGCGACCGCTCGTGACCGTGCGTACATCGTGTCCGATGTGGATACTGGGATACGTTTCGCAGGGACTATCTCCTGCTCGGGTTTAGTGAGCAGCCCTACACCTCGGATTCTGGCTCCCTTAAATAATGATGGCAAAGCTTACTGCCACCGGGGAACTTATTGCTCATGCAGCTAGCTGCAGTGTTCTATTGGCTGTATGCAATTTTCAGCCAATGTGCGGCTTCCGATCACTTGCATATCATGCACCGTAATCTGTGCCTAAGTTGACACCTGTCATATTTTTCAATCCTGCATATTTTTCGCGCCGCATCGTTGTCATGCTATGTGCAGCAGTCAATATCATTCTTAAAAATCATCCTTTCGGCCGTGACGAAGAGTTATATTTTGCTAAATTTACTCATATTTTAATAATCTCGAATTACGAAAAGCTTTCTCCTCCAACGCTTCAGATCGGTGAGGACCTGCGACAACAAGAAGTTTTATGTGAAGGGCGGATGTCATCAAGTCTGTGAGAGCTTGCTTCAACAAATTGAGCGTCAGTCAGAGAACTTTTGGCTCATCGAGAAAGCTTGAGATTCGTCTGCTCCCGGATACTTTGGTTAGAGCCCGAATGCAGACCTCTCGCGTGCCTACACCTGAGGACTCTTGGCCACCTGATCTGATCTAACTAGTCAAGGCGCACCCTAACGCATATGATCTTTTTTTAGTCGTACTTTGTAAAGCGACATTATATTCTGGAACAGACCTAACATCTGGGTGTGGAAAAGGCCGCTGAAGATAAAAAAGGTCACGCCAAAATGGGTAACGCGCTATGTAGCGAGCCAGTAAGTGTTTGCTTTTTTTCATCGCCCCAGAAACAGTTTGCGCATACACTTCCGTGTTGCCGAACAGTACCGGTCTCCCCTTGTCCCACTTTATTGCGTCAGAGAGCCTCGCGGCTTGTGCTCCTGATGTCGACACCGGCAGGACGCAACATCAGGGTTCTCAAACGTAGTCAACGATCGCGAAATGTAATGCATCAGGTGTGTCTAAGCATAGCTAGCGCGAAATTGCTTTACGGTGCCCCTCCTTTCACTGCGCTCAATGCCGCTTCTTCGTCGTGAGTGCTCATACAGACTCTTTCCATGGTAACAACTGTTCTGACGTTGAAAAGCGTACTCTGGGATATCTTGGTCATGTACCTTGATTAAAACTTGCTCCGCCCAAGTGCAATCGTCCTCAAGAGAGTAATGTTGGCCAACCGGTAAGCGCAGACAACAGTGATCGAATTGAGCTCGTAGAGTTGACAAAAACGTCTAGGTGAGATGTTTGTCTTTCTTATACAGGATTTAAGTTACTATGTGGTGTAAATATTGCTGCAACCTGTGAAGGTACAATGATTACCGCCATCTCTTAGAGCCATTCTATGGATGCTCTAGAGACTCGCAAATGTCGGGCGATCTTGGCAGAGCTAAAAGCAGAGTCCAGTGGAATGTATATCCTGAGTACATCGCCTATGTCCTCAAATTGACAGCCCATTTCAAGGGGCGGTGGGACATGACAAGAGGGCACTCCACTCGGTACATCCACCGTGCTATTTCGGTGAAAGTAGTTGACTTTGCCACTCAAGCATACTTTTTTTATTGTTGACCAGGTGTAGTGCTGGTCATTGCAGACTTCTGGTTAGCAATGTATTTTTATAGTGACCATTTCCCTAACCTCCAATCTAAGGGACTATCTAGTTCATTCTTTATTCCCGGAGCTTGGTTCCAGTGGAACCTTCCTCTCGAGGCTAGAACCTTCCAGTGATCAAGTCCTCTGGGAGTCCCTTGATAACTAGTTCAGCTTCACAGCATCAACATTTTATTGCATTTTTTATTAGAGAATCCTAAGGACTCATGCGCTCCTGAGTGCGCGTCGTGCATAGCTAGCTATATCTTATGCAGATAATCTGCAGTGACAGTAATACAGCGATCAAGCAAGTATAGTGCGAAATTTTCAAAGCCTCGAAATGTAGCGGTCTGCGACACCATCTACCAGCATGCCGAAGGACAGCTTCCTCAAAGTTACTCAGGCCAGTGTGGAACTCTGCAACGAAATTTTGGTAAATTTGAGAGTTCAAAGGGGGCTGCATTTTGTTTTGTTCAATGAACTAGATAAAACAGAAAATCATAAGAGGGGATAAGCCATGGCTCATCGATAGGGAAGGCACTTGGAGCTGTGGACCCCAAACTCTTCTTCAGTCTTGTCGAAGTATTCATCCTCTTGTAGTGGTTAACAGCTCCAATCAGGGCCCACATTGGAGCTGCCTATAGGTTGCGCATATAAACACTCTCTTCGTAGTAACCTTTTTGTTTTCCAAAACTTTGGTTTTTTTTTTTCTGATTTTTTTTTTCCGATACTTTATTATAGAGCCAATAAGGCTCTCGCGCGCCTACACCGCGCTATCTTCAAGCTCAGAGAGCCCTAGCTACAAAGTAGCGTAGTGTGATACTTTATGGTTACTACAGCCATAGTCTGAATGTTTTCCTCGGGTACGTCTTCAGCCCAATAAGCCCTGGCAGATGCTTTAGAGCCGCTACTATTCCAAGCCTTTCACAGGTACTAAGCACGTTGACGAGTTGAGCTTCGAAGTCTCAAATCTGTGCATACTCGAGCTATTTGATAGCTCAATTTCATGGGCCCGGTGCGTTCGGGGTATACTCGTCTATAGTGAAATTTATAGGTAAATGACGGATCTCTCTTCTTTATAGTACCTTTATAGAAATTTTCAATTGGTTTTCACTGGTTTCTCTACCTTTAATCAGCGTATACTTGCCTGTACCAGCCCCTCGACATTCAAATGTGTTTTGTTCTTGTATGTTCATTTGGAGTTTCGTATAATCTCTTTGTAGCTTCACATTCCTCATGACCCTAATATCTGCCTCAAATGTCGGTATTCCTCTCAATTATCATTAAACCTATCGAAAACTCGCTGCACCTCATCTCCCTGGGAAACTGTTTCTCGGGTGATTTATGCATGTTGGTAAAAGTTTTCACGTCCTTTAGATAATAATATCAATTAAAAAGGGCAAAAAAACGCGATTTCAGCTATTTAGGGCCCCTCATGGCCCGAAAATCGCGTTTGAGAAATTTGGGCCGGTGGGTATCACTGACTTTCACCCAGTATCGTCGCGTACGGCCATCTCTGTGACTAGGACAACAAGGCTTCCCGTCTGATCAGCCATATTTAAGCCCACAAGAGCCTTATTCAGTATTGCAGTCGGAGACGATGCGAGAACGGAAGGTACTGTACGTTTTCTTTTTATTTGGAGAACTTTCAGTTAGTGCTTAACCGCTGAGAGCCTGAAGAAACGAGTCGTGAACTTTTTTTACTTTGATTTTACCTACAACGTGCCTTCCTGATTGACAATTAAGCCCAGAGCGGCTTTGAAATGTATGCCAATCTAGTTTTGTTGTATGCTATCGTACTGATGGCAGTCCTATGTCGCAATAGTACCGGTTTGGATTTCATGGAGCAGGTATAGTGTGAGTACATACAAATATTTTGATTCTGATCAATTGTTTTACCCGTACATACTATTTACGCTGTATGCCCTACATATCTGGTGAGGGGCCCTGACATTGGGGTGCCTTATCCTCCATATTGGAGACACCTTACTAGCATGGGTATTATAGGAGTGGGTCAGCTCAATAGAGTCCCCCCAACAATCTTGAATCTATCTCTTACCAGTTAAAAATGCCCTTGAGCTGAGTTGCCTCGTTATTGACAACACACAAATCAGATACCAATCTGTGCGGTCTTGAAGTGTTGATCTTGGCGTCCGAGTAAAACACAATATACTATGCAGGCTCTCGTAATTTGGGCAATTGCCTCATTGAGGGCTATGGGGTTCCTGCTTCTCGTTGACCCAGATTGATCTGAATCAGATTGAGCAAAAGCGGCTGCGGCTCTATTGTTATAAGACATACCTACGTTATCGATGCACCCCAGTCATGAGGCAAATCACCTCTATAATCTATTCTTGTCCATCCCTATCAGTAAAGCTGTACTCGCGATTGCGATGGCCTGGATTCATCAGGTACGTCCATCGACACTCAAAACCCGTTAATTTTATCTTGTGCAAATTTTACCCTGGTGTTAAATTGGCGAACCGTCTGTAAATCCAAGAAAGAAAAAATATTTTCGCAAAAGTCTAGCTTGCAAGTTATCCGTATTAATTACCCCACATAACTCTAAGTACTCGCTCACTAAAAATTATGGACATCCACTAGAATTGTGGCGAAGAGGCATGAGCCAAAATTCCTAGTTGCTATAGGCAAGCAAAGAGCCACAGTGATAGTTGCCCTCTGAATTTTATGAGTTGCGTTTAGCTTGCATTCCGTTTACGTCAGGGCCTAATCTTTTAGCATGTGAGCCTATAGCAAGGCCCGGTGATCTAGAATCCCGGCGGTAGCGGAAGGTATATGTAGAGGTAAATAATAGGATCCCAAGGTCCAATTTCTACGCTCATTTCCCATCAAGTGGCAACGAGGTGTACAACCTTGCCGGGAACTAACTCTACTACTGGTACATGCATATGCAAGCAAACTCCCAACTTGGAGTATAAAGACCTTGCAGGGGACCCCCAGGAACAAACGATGGCTCCTGCATTAATTGAAGACTTGGCGAAACGCCGTTACTGCACTTATGGAGCCTGGGGAGGCCAGCAATGTTTTGGTGGCTCTCGTTGGCACAGGTGGGGACGCTGGCTCTTGCTTGCACTCGTTTTATTTGTTGCATTACTTGCACTCATCTCGTGGTTTGGTGGCAGTATGATCAGAAAACGCCGTCAGCGGGCCCAAAACCAGTCTTACCCTCAGCAACAGCAGTACGAGCAGCAGGAGACTTACCCACAGAACCAGAACAACTACGCAAATGCAGGCCCACCATCTGGACCCCCTCCTCAGGAATACCAAAATCAAGGCTATTACGATGCTGCCGATAGCAAGCAACACCAGTTGAACAACCAGCAGGGCGACTATGGTCCTCCTCCAGGCCCTCCTCCTGTCGCATACCAGACCCATCCTTAACTTAATTAAATTAGACCTCTTTGTTTCTTCTTTAACACCGGTACATACCTTTTACCGATACTTTATGTTTATAACATGTGAAGCCGCCCCTGCCCTCTCTTGCTTTTCCTCCAATAATTACATTTGTTTTCTATTGTTTTAATCTCATACACTAAGAGACCAGATTTGTCATCTGAAAAATTACCAATGTCCACTACCGTCGAGGACTTGAAGCTCGACTTTAGCGATCTTGAATCCAAATACAATACCACGCTCGATGAGAGCTACGAAAATTATGTGGTTATTGACGGTGCACCCGTAGCCCCCGCTGCCAAGGTTCCTGCACTCGAAAAAGTGCTCCGTAAAGTGCTTTCTCCAGCAGCAGAAATCAAGACTATGCACATCCCTACCGACGAAAAGGGAATGACTATGGGCTATTTGTTTGTAGAATGTGCCACTGAGAATGATGCCAAAGCCCTTATTCGTACCTTCCACAATAAAAAGTTTGACAAGAGCCACACGTTTTTCATGGACAAGCTCTCAAATGTCGGCAAATACACCGAGATGGACGAGTCTGAGCTCAAAGAGTTCAAAGAGCCCGAGGTTGCCGAGTTCAAACCCAACCCTCACTTTAAGAGCTGGCTTGCAGACTCCCAGGCCCGTGAGCAGGCTGCTACCCACACTGGTGATGTGGTCTCAGTACAATGGCTTCGTAAAGGAGGAAGCGTCAAGCCGGTGATGGAGAAGGAGCGCATGACCGAGTCATACATCAAATGGAGTCCTCTCGGTACTTATCTCTTGACTCTGCACCCCCAAGGTGCCGCTATCCATGCCGGCCCTGACTTTGACTTGATTGCACGCTTCCCTCACCGCGATGTGTGCTTTGTTGATTTCAGTCCCAATGAGAACTACCTCGTTACCGGTTCCCGTACCCCGATCACTGCCCCTCCCGAGACTCAACGCAAAAACTGGCCCTTTAAGGAGACCGACGAAGGAAACAATATCGTTATCTGGGATACTCGTACTTTTATGCCTCTGCGCACTTTCCCCGTTAGTCCCTTGTCTCTTAGTGCTACAAAGCCCGTGCAAGCCGATGACCCAGCTATCGCTAGTACCTCCTCTCCTGTCTTTAAGCAATTGGTCGAGACCGAGCGCAAGCGTAATGTCTGGCCTCCCTTCAAGTGGTCTTTTGATAGCAAGTTCTTCGCCCGAATCAGCGCAAAAGATACCCTGAGTATCTACGAAACCCCCAGCATGGCCCTAGTGGGCAAGAAATCCCTCAAGGTGAACGGTATCATGGATTTTGAGTTCTCGCCCGCTCTGGTCAACAACAAGCAACTTATTGCGTACTGGACCCCTGAAATGCAAAACCAGACCGCTCGTGTTTGTATTATTGATGCCGCCACCAAGGTCAATGTGCGTAACCGCAGCTTGTTCAACGTCGCCGGCTGCAAAATTTACTGGCAAAATGAGGCCAAGTTTATGTGCGTGAAGGTGGACCGTTACTCGAAAAACAAAAAGACAGTTCTTTCTTCGCTCGAAATCTGGCGCTTGAACGAAAAGGATATCGGTGTTGATGTCATTGACCTCAAGGAGGTGGTGACCTCTCTGGCGTGGGAGCCAAACTCTGACCGCTTTGCATGCTACATGTACAATGATGTTCCTGGTGCTCCCATCTCCCCTAGCAAAAATATTCTGGCGTTTTTCGCGCCCGAGCGCAAGAAGAAGAAGGAAGGCACCTGGAAAGATGCATACCGTTTCGAGGGCCGCGTCACCAATACCATTGTCTGGAATCCCAAGGGCCGTTTTGTTACCACCTTGCTCAAGGATACCTCCAAGACTGTTGTTGAGTTTTGGGACTGCGACATGGATGGCGCTGCGGCCGAATTTGCTGGCGTTGGCGCTGCTATCGGTAAAGACCAACACAAGGACAATAGCAAAGACCTGCCGATCAACTTGCGTCTCTTGACTACCAAGGACGAGCAGTATGGAATCATGGAGGCTGAATGGGACCCCAGCGGCCGTCAGCTCGCGACATGGACTTCAATGGGCAGCGGCGCACCAGGGTACCGTCTCTGGGACCTGAGCGGTGAGATTGAGCGTGTAGAGACCAAGAGCGATAAGTTTAAAGCATTCTTATGGCGCCCTCGTCCCGCCAGCATCCTCACCGATGAAGACCGCGAGGACGTTCGCAAGAACTTCAAGGCCTGGAGCGAGAAGTTTGACATTGAGGACAAGATGCGTGCCAATGAGGATTCAGAGGAGCTCCAACGCAAACGCACTACCGCTATTTCACAGTGGTCCGCATTCAGAGCCAAGATGGTCCCGGCACTACTCAGTGTCGGTACCCACCTCTATACTTATCGCTTTGAGGTTATCGATGGCAAGCGTACCCTGATTCGCCAGGAAATTCTCGAGCAGTCTGAAAAGCAGATTTAAATGTTATCTATTTAGCTAGTTTTATATGCCCCAGTAATTGTTATTGGCGTCTTGATCAAGAGGGCCCTTGCCTGGGCCTAGCCACCTGCCCAATGAGAATTGGCTTGCTGCTTCCTGGCCAAGGGTTTCAACGCGCTGGTATCTTGACTGAGAAACTCAAAACACATGGAAAGATCATTGCTCCCATTCTGGAGGAAATTGACTCGGTTTTACCCGATTTAAGGCTCTCAGTGCCTCTAACAGACCCCAACTACGCAGAGCCGCTAACCCCCACTGAAATTGCGCAACCATTGATTTTGGCAGCGTCTTACAGCATCTTTAAGACCTGGGAGCGCCAAGATAAGATAGAGCTGGCAATGGGCCACTCACTAGGCGAGATATCCACGTTTGCTTGTGCAAATGCCCTCAGTCTTGCTGATGCACTTAAACTGGTTCGTGAGCGGGGACTTGCAATGACTGAAGCTGCTAAAACCGGAACTGGAATGATAGCTGTCCTCAAGCCACGCAAGTTCTCCGGTGACTGGATATCCCAGCTTCAAGCCGCGTCGCGACAAAATGGTGTCAGTATCGCTAACTATAACTCTGAATCGCAAACAGTGCTCTCTGGCGATGACAGATCCTTGGAAAATACACTGGAACTTTTGAAAAAGTGGCACAAGTCCATAATTTCACAGAAACTCAGTGTCTCGGGTGCCTTCCACTCTCCATTCATGACCCCAGCTCAGCCGGTCCTCGCTCGTCTTGTAGAGGGACTTCAGTTTAAAGAGCCCGATTTTAAGATTGTTTCCAATAAAACCGCCGTGCCATTCGAGTCAGTGGGAGAGATCCGAGCCTCAATCCCTGAGATGCTCGTCTCGCCCGTCAAGTGGCAACAAAGTGTCGCGTATGCTGGTCTACACGTGGATAAATTCATTTCAATAGGACCAGGACGGGTGGGAAAGATGTCAGCAAAGGATTCAAATATCGAGATTGACTACGTAGAGTGAAAAGTGGGCACTCGGGTTCTATATGGGGTAGGCCTTTTCAGCCTTTAAAGCAGCTTGAGATGAAACAGCGCAATGGGTATTGAAGATGATTTTCAGTACTGCTATACCGAGTCAGCTACTCATGAAGCTACCTAGTGCCAAACTGACCAGTCGATGCCTCACTTTATGGGTCAGTGTACTGTGAGGCAAAAAAGGTGCTAATCAGTTTATTACATGTAATTGCCATATATTTGTATATGTTAACTAGAACTAGTCAAGTCGGTCACAACCGAGATTGTCAATCCTCGCTAGCCCCTACCAGAGCGTGTCGCAGGGCCATGCTATAACAAGATCACAGGAATCCCGGTGGGACCTGATAAATCTAAACAACTACCATCGAACAGCGCCTCCCCCTAATGGGTTTGAGTCCGGCTCCTCGCGCCAGTCGAAAAGCCCTGCTAGTCAAGGTATTTAAACTTGTATAAATCAGGGGAACTCGTTCAGCTATCCCAAAGAGGGTTCTACAGATAGGGTCAATGCGTATAATATCTAGAGAGCGAGTTCGCGCTTTTAATGTCCCAAAACAAATCTCTTCGAGCTAGGTTTGCCCTAAAATATCCCAAGTAAACTGTAGATGCCTCGAACTAAGGTTTTCAACCACCAGGAGTCATGCCCGCAGTACCTTCCTATTACGGCTTGCAGCCCTGTACTTTTATTAACCCTTGCTACCACGGCTGTACTACAAAAGCCGGGGGTAGCCCCTATTGTACACCATCATCTCTCACACCTCTTCTGATCATGAGAATCCATCCCCCTTGATGCTACTTTAAGCTGTTGCCTAGCCGTCCTCATTCTTTTACTGGACTGTACATTCATACTCTCTATTGTTTACGGTGAGCCTACCTGGCTATTTGTTTTGGGACTATATGATTGAAACTGCTACTTGCACGATTCCAGTGAGCCAACAAGTGAGTAGTTCAACCACTCTTCTCTTGCCACAATATATTACTTGCACTAGCACTCTCCATTTTGACTCTACTATTGCTGGGTCTATCCCCTACACCGGTGCCTCTCGACTAGTGTCTTGTCGCTCTACGTAGCGAGCGAGCCACAGTCACTCGGCCCCGAGACTTCTTGTTCCACTGGTTTACACTTCGCGAGAACCCAAAAATACCTAGCGGCGGTAAAGGTCAAGCCAGAACATTGGGATTGCGGAAATGCATGACCTGTATGTAGATATAATGCTGGACGGCAACAGGATCCAGTGGTAGGGCATTGCTCGATAACTGGCTGTGGCTTTTGTTTATTGATTTTAAGTTTTCTGATTACCTACAGCAACAATTGAGCTCCAGCTTCTGAGCGACTTGTGAGGCTCAGACCACCTAGTGTAGCAGCTGCTATCCTTGGAGCTCGCGTGCGGTGTATAAAAGTGTTTAATACTTCTAAAACGGTCGCTTTTATCAAAACTAGACAATATAGTGCAGAATAAGTCTAGGTAGTTTTACTCTTGAGAGAATTGTGTCATGATTCGGGGCTAGTCTATAGTTTGGTGTTGACGTTCCACTGTCTTCACTGCTTCCCCAATCTGCCACGTCTTTTTCGGTCTTTTCTTAGAAGGACCCGTTCAACAGTCCCTGGTACCCCGCTTGATTCTGCGTTCCCGGTTCAACCTACGCGGCCATTTGTCATCAATGCACAAAATGAGGTTGTGTTAACTGGAC
>JAKTRM010000071.1:0-54079 GCA_030579635.1 Wickerhamiella australiensis | reverse complement strand
CCAGCTCAGCTGCAGGTACCCATCCTACAGAGGCGACATCCTATCGTGCGTAGCGTATGCATAGCACTCTAGTTACCACTAATAGTCTGTACTAGTTCCGAGCGATGTTTTTTTTATATTCAATTTGCATTTTCTACAGCTTTATATTTCGCTTTTATGCGCCCCCCTTTATATACTCGGGTGGGTCGCTCACTCTACACAAAACCCTAGTCAGCAAATGCTAGGAAGTGGGCCCCCTGTGGTGGGTCCCAATAAATACGCTTACTCAATACCCATGTTCACGTGACGCCAGCGACGAATGAAGCTTCTGAGGGATTAAAATCGTCCACTCGGTAGCCATCGCCCCAATCAGCGATGTTTTTTTTTTTTATATTCAATTTGCATTTTCTACAGCTTTATATTTCGCTTTTATGCGCCCCCCTTTATATACTCTTTTTTTTTTTTCCATAATTGTCGTTTTACTATTTAAAAACCTTAAATTTCTACATAGCCACGACTTTTTCCTTATTATTTTTGTATATAAGTCCCAAGGACTCATACACGACAGCGGTCGGAGAGCACCTCTAACTTCTCGGGTGGGTCGCTCGATGACATAATAGACGTCCATCGAGAGTGCTGGGGCCGAGTGCGTTACAAACATGTCTATCCGATATAGTCTAACGGCTAGGACGCCGCATTTTCATTGCGGAAGTCGGGGTTCGATTCCCCGTATCGGAGTATAAATTTTTTTCTTTTTATCTTCCCGATCTTGAATCGTGACTCGTGTCCCCATACATCCGAGAAGTGTCCTGTATTTGCGCGCCTTAGCCCGTGTATGCTTTTTGTGCGCTTCTTTCCGATGATGGAGTGATACTGAGATGACCAGGCCTAGCTCCATTTCTGTTTCTGAACTTCCCTGGTACCAGCATCAGAAGTCTGCCGTGCAAAAGTCGTTATGTTTGTGCGCTGCTCATCGAGGTGGTATGTTTGTGGTATTGGATCGCTAGTTTGTAGGAGTTCAGAACAAAGCATGGGTGTATGGAATAAATATGATGTATATACAAAGAATAAACAAATTTGACTATCGTGAGAGAAGGGCGGGAGTTTATTGAATAAGGCGAACAAGTCGAAATACTATGCCATGGATTAGAAGAACCGAGGCTAGTCTGGTTTCAAGCAGAAAACTTTGGATTTAATTTTTGGATCAATTGGTCGATTGTGAAAGTGATGGTAGATTTCCTGAACAGTTATGGGGCTGTGATGTGTGATCCACAAACTACACAATCGACAAATGTTTTCAAAAGGAGTTGCTCCTTTACGATACTCGTTTTCATCAAATTTGCTGCATATATCACATGATTTGAGCCTCGAGGCTCTGTGAAGCTTGAATCGTGCTTCGAATACTTCCTCAGCACTAAGCTCCTTTTGGTCTCTTTTCTCTTTTGCAATCTTCCAATTATTACAATTGACACACAGTATATCCAAGCCAGGGCGACCTTGAACATAACTACGCCCACCCTTGATGCCACACGCGTAGCATATCTTATTTTCTTGGCTCCGTGCGGCTTTGCTCTGGAATTTGCCTTTGAAGAAATCAAGCTCAGCTTTAGAAACATAGATTTTGGAGGGAACGGTATGCTCGTTACCGGTCAGACCCTCGAGGTATTGCCTAGATCTTGAGAGATCGGCCTCATCGAGGACTTGTTCTTCATTGAGCTCAGAAAGTTCAGCAGCAGAGTCAGTCTCATAATCTGGAATGCTCTCTTGGGTTGGCTCTTGGGCACCAGTCTCTTTTAAACCAGCCACGTCAGGCTCAGGGTTTTCCTCAGGCTGCAAAATATGAATCTCCTCATAAGCATTATTCCCAAGCATAAAAGGCATGTGCTTTTCCAAATAGTTTAGGACATGATTTTTGCCAGCTTTGACTGCTGTAATTTCGTTGCATATTCCCGTGACGATATCTATCAAGAATAGTCTTGTGTGGTCAAGAATTTCGCTAAAAACTTCTTTGCTGCAAGTAGTTCCATATTGGTCGCAGATCTCTAGTCGTTTTCTTTTACAACCAGACTCATTGATCGCATATGACGATGCGTCACAGTAGAAAAGTGTGTCCTCCCTGGATCTCAAGATCCGTTTGGGTAACTCGGGTACGGGACTGGCAGCTTCCAGATCGTCCAAATCATCAGGAACTTCGAAAGCTAATGGAATCTCAGAGCGGTCAACTGGACCCACCTGCTTTGCTAAAGAGTCCAAATAGCTGCAGCGAGCCTGGATCTCGAGATATGACTTTTTCATCGCTCGCGCAATATATTTGGGATCATTTTTTCTTGTTGCTAACAAATGGTAGAACAAGTCCTGCTCTTGGTCTGTCCAGGAAACTCGGGACGCTATAAGAGGGTCATTTATCTTACCCAGCCCGATGAATTCGGTGCCCATGAAATTATGTCACAAGCCTGAGTTATTAGATTTCTCTGGAGAGTGCCAAGGCGGTAAGCTTATCCCCTATGATTGAGGTTATCCTAAACATCTGATTGAGATACAAGACTTGGGGTCAGTCTATGCCGCCAAAAGCGGTTACATTCAATGAAACGACGCAGATACAGTGTCACACATTTCTGACAACCAGGGGCTGCTAAGTTGAGCGGGAACCTGAACTTATTTTGAAGCATACACTTTGAATGAGTCTGATTCGAATGGATATAAGCAAGCTTCATTATTGGATCACACCACCGAGGTCATGCACCTTTTTCTCACTCAAGTTCACCAAGGCAAGGCATTAGAAACTATGCCCGCTTCATTTGGTATCTCAACAGCCTGGTCAGCTAGGTAGTGGTGGACATATGTGATCAAAATGCATAGCTGAAGTTTGACAATTGAAGGGGTAGTTTCAGCGATGAAAGGGTCGACAGAGTTCAGTCACTAATCATCACCAATTAAAGTCTCTACATGTACTTCTTGAAAAGTAACCAGTTTTGCTTGGTATATCCATTATTCCCAAGTTTCCGTTGTTATAGTCTCTGATAGCAACGCTGAGCCAAACTCTGGCTCATAATTGTCCAGGGAGAACACGACGTCAATTCGACGTCAATTGGAGTGCCAGAGAGTTCTAGGGTATACAAAGCCCAAGAAAGCGATTTGGGGTTCAGATGGTATATTTGCCTTTTAAACCATTACATATGAACTAATCATAGTAGAATAGTAAATATTTAGTAAAATTTAATGGTTTTAAGCTCTATTTGGGCCAAAAAGTGCGAAAAACGCAAGGTCACGTGACCAAATTACAAGTGACTGAAGTGAGAAAATTTTGAAATCAACGAAATCCGTTATGGTCTAGTGGCTAGGACGTCGCGCTCTCACCGCGGAAGCCAGGGTTCAATTCCCTGTAACGGAGTGACTTATATTTTTTGGTATCTCATTTTTCTTGAAAACCCCGCTCACCTCTTGTGCGAAGTCTGATTTTTTGGACCCGATTTATTGAACGGGGAAGATTGAACTGTACAACAAGAATACGCTAAATCGATAATGACCCATAACGTGCCCCTATAGAGGCCCCCGAATCCAACATTGAACTTGCAGTGGATCGATAGAGTCTACCGTAAATGAGCTGCTGCATATGTTTTACCGCTGAACAGAGATGTTCGGAGCCTCACTGCAGCCTCAACTGAGGCCCAAACCAAGCAGCGAGACGGTCGGCATAGTATTTTCAATCGAGTGCATAAAGCAATTAAATTAGACTAAAAAAGAATTTTAAAATATGTTTCACTCCTCAAGCCCTGGCTCGACGTCATTCCACCAGTCCAGGCCTTCTTTAACAGCGGAGATGATGCCCTTGCGGATAACGAAATCACCGAATGGTTCACCTTCGTTGCGTTCAAGGGCCCATGACTTGAACATAGGTGCAAGAGTTTCGATGATTTCATCCTCCTTCAGGGAGCTGCGGTAGAGTTTATTCAAGCGCTCACCAACGTGGCCACCACCCAAGTAAAGATTATAAGCACCATAAGCCTTTCCAACGAGGGCGATCTCTGCCAACCAAGGACGTGCGCAGCCATTTGGACAGCCGGTCATACGCATTACGATGGAGTCATGGCGGAGACCAAACTCTTCCAAGATAGTCTCGAGCTTTGTGATGAGAACAGGCAGGTAACGCTCAGATTCAGCCATGGCTAAACCACATGTGGGGAACGCAACGCAGGCCTGTGAGGAGAGACGAAGACCAGAGAAGATAACATTATCAAGCTTGTATTTGGCAAGAAGCTCCTTGATCTTGGGCAGCTGCTTGTCGGTGATTTTGGACACAAGAATGTGCTGGTTTGCAGTAAGACGGAACTCTGCCTCAGAGCCACGCATAAACTCTGCAATCTCGCGGAACCCAGTGCGGTGCTGAAGCTCTGGAGTATCCTCAACACGACCGTTTTCAACAAAAGTGGTGAAATGATGGTAGCCTTCTTCATCTGTGACCCAGCCATATGTATCGACATTGGTTTTAAAGGCAGGGTGGCTACGAGGAGGGTCAAGCTTATAGCCAAGATACTTCTCAACCTCGGCCTTGAAGCCAGGAACAGTCATGGTATCCACAGTGTACTTGAGACGCGCGTGCTTGCGGTTGGCACGGTCACCGTTATCACGCTGAACAAGCATGACTTTTTCACAAACATCTAGAAGCTTATCAGCTGGGGTATAACCAATAAGACTGCCAGTGCGAGGATATGTCTTTTTGTTATTGTGGGTAGTTCCCATACCACCACCGACATTGACGTTATAACCGGTAACAACACCATTTTCGTCCACAATGGCAATAAGTCCGATATCATGACCATACACATCAACGTCATTATAAGGAGGCACGGCAATATTAATTTTGAATTTACGAGGAAGGTAAATGTTTGTGTACAGCGGCTCGTGATCCTCAAAGTGAGCCTGGGAAACTAGCTCTTTAGTTTTCTTTTTAGGACCCTCCTTACGGTTGTCCCACTCCTCACGGTCGCCAGGGGCGTCGCTAGGATCGTCACCTTCGAGCCAGATTTCATAGTATGCAGTAGTTTCAGGCAGCAAATGCTCAGAGATAGCCCAGGAGGCCTTGTAAATCTGTTCATGGACCTTGGCATTTCCGGGCAAAGCGGCGCTTACAACGTTACGATCAACATCCCCGCAAGCAGCGACAGTGTCCATCAATACAGAGTTCATACCACGAATAGCAGGTTTAAGATCCTCTTTGATCACACCATGCAACTGGAAAGTACCACGAGTAGTGATTTTGAAGGTGCCATTACCACGGCTGTCACTGAGCTCATCAATTTTAAGCCACTGCTCGGGGGTTGCAACACATCCGGGAAGGCGTACACGAACCATAAAAGAGTATGCGGGCTCCAACCCCTCAGTTTTGCGAGCATCGCGAATATCACGATCATCTTGCATGTAGATACCATGGAACTTGGTCAATTGCTGATCAACAGCAGAGATGGCACCTGTGCTAGTGTCCTTGAGGGCCGCGGCAATCGTACCACGCAAGTAGTTGGAGTTGACCTTCATCACTTCATTGGTGATGGGTGCAGCTTCCTCGGTAGCACCGACAGAATCAACACCCATTGCGGTCCAAACTAGGGGCTCCCACTCATCGTAGCCAGTGGACCAGCCATTAGCATCCTGGTCATCACCGAGACCCAAAGGAACGAGCTCCTGGGCACCAAGCTCTGTAAATCGTTTGGCCAGATCTTGGGCAGGCTTGTTATAATAGTGCTTGTCCTGTTTACGGGGCCAGTATTGGCTATCACCCATACCAAAAATTCCGACCTTGACGTTAGAAAAGTCATACTCGCCAGACTTGAGCTCCTCCCAGAGATTACGACCGTTTTGAGGAAGCTCACCCTGTCCTGCAGTGGAAGTGACGAGCAGGACGTTCTGCTCTTTGACCAAATCACTCGCACTGAAATCATCAAAGGCGCAGACAGTAGCTTTCAGGCCACGGCCCTTGGCGCGAGTGGTTATGCGCTTGGCGACATTTTCGGCTTGTCCACCATCTGAGGCGAATAAAACAGTGAGAGGGGGGCCGCTGAGGCCATCCAAGAGAGCAAAGTAGGCACTACGAGCTTTCTTAGCCTGGTCAAGACGAACCTGGGCACCACGACCACCCACCAAGTCACGAGAAAACTGAGGTGACTTGCGACTGAGAATAGTGAGCTTATTCTCCTGATCAAGAAATTTGCGGAGGCTCTGCTTGATAGTAAACGAATCGAGAGTGAACTGATGCTCATCATCCAACTTGGGATTGTAGCGATAAAGAGGCCAGTAACCAGTGTCAACAGCACGTTTAGTCTCCTTGAGAACCGCAAGTGCGTCATCTTTTGTAGCATCGGTGTAGGGCAAATAAGCAACAACAATCGAAGGCCCTTCAAACTTCTCGGCATCAATAAACGCTTGAAGAAGCTGGGTGTAAGAGGAGTAGATAGCAACAGAGGCAACGTAGACGTTGCTAAAGCCCATGGCAAATAAACCAATATCCTTCTTACGCTGACCAGGGGTTCTAATCTGAGCTTGAGGAGTGGAGTCGATAATAAGCATATTCAAGTTGGCACCCGACCGGAGCACATTGTAAAGACCCGAATTACCCAAGTCATAAGACCAAGCGTCAGACCCAATGATCCAGTTGCTCTTGGACTGATCGTTTTTCGCCAGGTAAGACCCAAATCCATACTCTGGTAGATTCTCGAGGGAAGCGGTAGGCTTGTCACTATTATTGAGAATATTGAGCTTGGGGAACAGCTGTTCAAGGACCTGATAGTACGCAGTCTCGAGATTACGAGCCCCTTGAATATCTTCACTTGTTTTATTCTCGGTGGTAGGGAAAGGGGTTCCAATGAAAGTACCTTGTTTGGGCTCATCGTCCTTTGAAGCAAGTTGGATCTGTTCAATAGCTTCCTGGACATCGGCAACCTCACCGAGCTGGAAGGAAACGACTTTCTCAATGGACTCTACATTATCACCTGACAGGACATCTTGAAGGAGGGGCAACCAAGTAGTGGTAGTAGTGAATGTTTGGTCCAGAAGATAGAGAGTTTTGACTGACCTGGGGAGCGTTTTGAGGAGTGCTTCGACATCAAAGGGCGCATAAGCGCGAATAGTTGCCACGCCAACATTACTTGAGTGAGCAGCATCAACAAAAGGTTCAGCATTGCCAAGAATAACGATTGCCTCGGTCGCTGATTTGGAGCCAAAGTACTCAAATGGGTGATAAGCGCCACCAACCAGCTCGAGAGCCTTGGAAATGGCATCAGAGGTAGAAAGCTTATTACTACTATCGGAATTCTTGCCATGTAAAGTAGCCACATCGACACCTTCAACCGCAACTTTAGCCAAAACGCTGGCTATATTCTCTGAAGACCAATTGTGGGGAGCGATACGTTCAACGTTAGGATAGAAATGAACCACGGGCTTGTTGAGCAATAGGGCAACCAAGTGAGAGGCCACTGCGATATCCTGGGCATCTTCAGGCCCGAAACTCTGCAAAAACACAAAGCCAGAGTGGCGGAGAGCAGAAATCACGCCAAAATCGGCAGAGGTCTCAACATGCAGGACAATGGGAGAGTTGCGGAATTGAGGGAAGGAACTGAGGCCTTGAAATAATTGATCGGCGGAAATTAAGGCAGCGATACTTTGGCCAGGAGTTATGAGGTCCACAAGCGAGCCCAATGCATTACCGGCAGGTAATTGCACCACGCTCTCACCTTCAACTTTGGGAAATGCAGCGTAAATGGTACTGACAAGACCACCAATGGTTTGTGCGACACAAGCGGAAGTTGAATCGACGGTCCTTGTCATGACTAGATTTCGGAGCCTCACTGATCGCTTTAATAACTCTGCAACTCCTCATTCCACGTGACGTGCATTCAGCACCCGCTTGCAAACAAATTCCGGGGTTTACCGAGTTGAGGTCGCCAAATTCGTTATGCAATCAATCCTTTAGCTACCTTTCATGTGTATGTATTAATACTAAATGTTGCTATACGAGCGCCAAGTGGCATGCGGTTAAAGGTTTACATCCTGACTGGCCAATCTGCATTTGCCGATATAGCGGTGACTAAGAGGTGCAGTGTGGAGAAAAAAGAGGCAACGTACATTAAACGAGTGGCGCTATACGCACAATAGAGGCGAAACGTGAAAATCATTACATAAGAGCCTGTAGAGAAGAATCCTCCCAATAGAGCCATAAAAAATACGCTACAAAGAGATTTACTTGTAAACCCACATTTTGACGCCCCGTGTCATTTGAAAAAAGGCACGGCACTCTGGTATGGGTTCGTTAATTAATCTTGACACCTTGATAGAAGTAAACACAGTGGGTTTCCGCGTCTACTCACAATAGAATGTCGTGTACAATTTAATGAAGAGTATCAGATGACGAATCAAGGTTATGTAGTGGTGCGCGCGGCCGCGAAGCCCTAACTACTTGAGAGCCAGCATCGAGGTTATCAAGAAGCGCACTTGTGATTCGGGTTACAGACACATATTCGCAGCAAACTAATAGTTGGCGAAAATTACACCTTGAGTACATAAATTAGATTTGATCTACTGCTAACGAGAAAGCAAAGTAAAAATAAATTAAAGATTCTTCTTCTCTGGTTTGCTTTCAGATCCGGCCACAAAGATTAGCCAGCCAGCCAGAAAATTGGCAAAATAGTGCATCATAAAAGTGTGCATAAACCCATGCATGAGTGCATAGTATGCAAAGTATCCAATGATAATGTATGTTCCAATACGCATCCAGCGTACAGAACCAAATGGCAATACGTCAATGTCGCCAGGAGTCTCGTTTACCAAGTGAACAAATACTACGGAGGGTGCGGCAGACGCAATGTTAACCAGGTCAGACAACTCCCAGCTCAGGCGAAGGTGGAAATTGCGGAACCACACTGCCAAAATTGGTACATCAACTACTGCAGTCCAGAATAAAACCATAGCAGCAGTATAACGGAGCCCGTTGGTACTAGTGGTTTGGAAAATGTGAAGTAGAGCTGCTCCCACAAACACGCACTGATGGGGAATAGCCAAAACAACACAGGCAAGAACCACCCACTTGAGGTACTTTACAGTTTGGTTATTATCACCAGAAGTGTGGCGTACTAGGTGTGTGTTGATGGGCGCAAACACGAATTGCACCAAAAGTGAAAACAGCCTCTCGACCACGATCACAGCTGTAACAGAAATAATCAGCAGCATTGGGGCAATAAAAATCAGCACCGGCTCATCCACACCTGCAAAAAGGTCAACAATGTCATATTTAGAAGAGTTGAGAGACTTAATGTTCGCCCTCTCGGATGGAATTTGCAGGGAGCGAATAAAATTCCTGAAACCGGTAAAGCATAGTAAGTATTGGCATGCCACTGAGAACACTAAGAGCGGGGTGAGATATTGCTTCACAAAAATATCCATTGCCTGTTTAAAAGTAGTGCACTTGTTATTTTGAACGGTGCGATGTATTTGGATCAATACAATCAACATGACAATACCAGCCGGGAAACATAGAAGTACTGTCCTGTATCTGATGACAAGGTTTGCAAGACTAGCCCACGGGTCTATACTGACGTGGAGACGAATGGGGTCGTCTGTAGGTTGGTGGGTGGGTGCCAAGACTTGCAGGTGCAAACAATCATGGCTTTGCACCGGGTAGGGCACGAATGGTGAGCTCGAATACCAAAATATTCTCGACACAGTGGAGTCATACCATCGACTCTCACTTGTACTAGGGACCCAATGACGAATGGCTATAGGATGCTCGCCTGCAGGTGCTTCAGCACGGACTCTGATGGCAAATAAGCTAGTCTGCAGCGAGGGGAGAGGAATGTCGATGAACTTCGTAGTTATATCAACGGTGATGCCAAAAAAGAGGTTGAAAGCCGACACATACGCTTGCTCGGTAACATTGAACTGGATTTTACCCGGGTGGGGATCATTGTGAGCAACTATAGAGAGAGGTCCAATTGGAGAGTCAAATATCCCGCTCTCTTCAGGAGCTGGATTCCATACTAGCGCATTGTTATGGTTTATAAGTTTCGCGTTATCCAGCGGCGATTTCAAGTAATGGTCGAAAATGGCAATACGCTCTGCTTGAGGTTTTGTACGCTGTCGCCTCTTGGGGTCTGTGACAGCGAATAGAGACTCAATAAGAACTTGACGTAACTCATAGCACCAAACTATACACAAGTGATCCTGCCCCCTCCAGACATTAGGAATAGAGTAGGAATACGCAGAGAACCCATGTGAGGGAGGGACAATTGAGAAAACCGGCGTAAACTCGGGCGCCACAAGCAAGTCAGTATGGCCACCCGAGATTGAAACCAGTGTCATGTCATCCAAACGAGAGTCATCACTCTGATTGAAGCTTTGTCTCCAGAAAAGGTTGACCTTGTCGTAGACCTCTGTGACACCACGATCCATAGTTAGCGGCGGAACAAGGTGGGGCGTGCTGAGTGTGTAAATGGTGTTGACACTGTGAGGAATATAATTATCCAAAGTCACCATTATACGCGCAACAAGACCGCCCATTGAGTGACCCATCAGGATAACGCTTTGAGGAGGGTTCTGTCTGTTTTTGTACAAATCAAGGATAAAAGAAACGGCATCATTCACATAATGGGCCTGATCTGTGAGAGTTTTACCAAGAAAAGCGCTAAAGTCTTCATCAAAGTGCACGAGAAAAAAGTCGAAATCCGTTTCTGAGCCTATCTCTTTTGCCAGATTGGCACCCAGAGACGCTACTGACCGGCCCTGACTGTATGAGCCTGCATTTCCAGGAATAAACAAAACAGGTGTACCACCAAGTGATTCCGGATTATCGTAATGCCTGGATACTCCACCTTCGCGGTACAGATATGTGGAATAGCGGTCTCCCATGGTAGTATGGGGACTAGGAACCTCGAATTTATGGTAGACTGGTCGCGAGTACGACATTGAGCATAGATTAGGCTCTGAGAACGTTGTTATAAACGATAACAGAACTGTCAGGATGATCCCGAACCCGCAGCCAATGACTTGAGGATAGTTCATCTTTTGAACCTTGGAGCTTTTTTTTCGCGTGTGGGGTTGAGAGTATTTCTGTCAAGTAATAGATTGAGGCTGATACCGCCAAGAGATACCTAGTAAGAGTTTTGACTAAAGGGCTGCCCTGCCTGTGCCTTTGGTGCTGCAAGCGGTTGGACCCGCTCCTGGGCTAACCCCCATCCCACCACACCTTGTGGCGCAAACGCCACCTAAACTTTTCATCAAGAAATGTCAAAGTATATTGGCAAAACGGGTCTAGGATTCAGCCGTGTATGGCACCACTTGGATGTTGCAAACGATCCCCGTCCTCTCGGCCGTCTAGCAACATCTATCGCAACCACACTTATCGGCAAACACAAGCCTGTATATTACCCAGGCAGCGACTGCGGGGACTATGTAGTGGTAACAAACTGCCAACACATTTATGCTACTGGCAAGAAAGAGCAGTACAAGCTGTACCGGTCACACTCCGGACGCCCCGGTAATTTGCACGAGGTGACCATGGCTGAGATGCGCAAAAGAAAAGGTGGCTCTGAGCTACTTAGAAAGGCCGTTAGTGGTATGCTGCCCAAGAACCAGCTTCGTGAGCAGCGTCTTGCACGCCTTAAGCTCAGTGAAGACGACAAAAACCCATACGCTGCGAATGTTGTGGCTTTTGCCGATGACGCAGAGGCCAAAGCCGCCGCTCCTGAGAAAAGCTAGTTGATGTACATATTTAATGAATAGCATGCCCTCTAGAGGGGAAATTTTATAATTTAGCGTGGAGAAATGTAGAAAAAAAAGAATGCAAACGTCGTGGTTATGCGGTGCGGGCCTCGTCAACGCGGCTGGAGGCACCCTTTTCATCTAGCCGCTGGACACGGACTTCAATGCGCTCGCGGGCGATTTTCGCGCTCTGTTCACCGCGTTCACGTAATTGTTTGATATGCTCATCAAATACTTTGTTTGTTTTGGCAATCGCCTCTTCCATTTTTGCACGGGGAGGTGTATACAAAGTGAGGTGCCGCTTCAGCTTTTTGGCTTACCACATCATCTCATCCCCTATACAGCATGGTCCTGGAGGCAACGATGATTGTGCTTGATACAAGCGAATATATGCGCAATGGCGACTATATTCCTAGTCGGTTTGATGCGGAAGTGGAGGCAGCCAACCTCATTTTTTCAACAAAGGTCCGGGACAATCCCGAATCCACAGTGGGTCTCATGACTCTAGGAGGCACTGTCATGACGACTTTTGTGAACGATATCGGCGCGTTTTTGGTTGGAGTGAGAGACACCACGATTTCCGGCCCTGCTCGTTTCTCGGCAGCGCTACAAGTAGCGGCACTGGCTCTTAAGCACCGCCAAAATAAGAACCAACGCCAGCGCGTTCTCATGTTCTGTGCCTCTCCCATCAGCGACGACGAGCGGGACCTCGTTAAGCTCGCAAAGCGGATCAAGAAAAATAATATTGCTGTTGATATCGTGCTATTTGGCCAAGAGCAGGACGATTCTGCCGAGAAGTTACAAGAGTTTATCAATGCCGTCAATTCTGGCGAGAACTCTCACTTGCTGCATGTAAACCCGGGCCCGGGACTCTTGAGCGATGCAGTTATGCGCTCTCAGATTATGGGCGGCTCAGAGTCTGGCCAGCAGGATGATTTTGGCGATATGTTTATGGACCCTAACGAGGATCCCGAGCTTGCACTTGCCCTACGCATGTCTTTGGAGGAAGAGAGACAGCGTCAAGAACGCGAAAGACAGAATCAGGCCGCCTAAGTACCTGTTAGCTACCGTATGTATTTGATAATTTTATCTGGGACTGGGATAGAAGCAACGCCCCAATTCCGAAGCCTTTTTGACGGTATCATAGAGAAAAGCAGTTTACTATCTATGTATCAATCCCAAGTTTCATCGAAATTCTGTCAACGCTCTGATCAGCGTCAAAATGAAGCTGTAAATCTGTACTCTGCTCTAGCAGTAGCCAGAGAATCTCTTTATCTGAATGAAAATGGCGGGCGTACTTTATCGCCTGAGGATCATTTTTGATTGCGGTAATTACCAAGTCTCGATCTTGCTTCAGATCCTCTGAAACCCAACCAAGGGCCGTGCCGCTCCGGCTTACCGCTGCTTTTGCCAATCTACGATCACATTTCAGCTGAGGGGTAGCATACAACAATGCCCTAGGATCAACCTCGACTGCACTCATCAGGATATCAAAGTTTTCACGAGGTGCCAACCCTGCCCAGAAAAGCGGGTGGGGGGGCCTTTCAGTGCACCATGTACAAGACACATAGTTGTGAGTTGCTGCCACTGCCACAACGTCAAGATCGTTTCGCAATTCTATTGGCAGGTAAGACAAGGCATTGCCACACTGAGATACAGCCTTGAGAGCCAGTGACTTGTTTTGTCTCAATGCAAGAGATGCGTGCTGTAGTGCATTCCCATTTATTTGAACTGCGGATTGCATCAGGTTATAGTTGACACAAGTTGGCGCCTTATTCTTTAAATTAGCAGGTACCGGCTGCATTTCTGCTTGGACTGGGACTTTTGGCTGGGCCGTGGTTTTGCAATAGTAACCGAGCCATGCTAAAGGGTTGAATCCCTTGGGCGGGAACTTAGGGCTGGCCCAGTGCTTTTTTATCTCACGAAGAGCTTCGAAGTCGCCGAGGGTCGTGTCATTGACTACACTCGCAAAGTTGTTTTCTCTTCCGTCACAGTTCAGTGGTCTCCAAAGCTTATCGCTGGTAAAAACAGTGTAAAAGTCTCTTGAAACCATTGCCAATCGGCTGAAAATGACAGGATCCGGCTCTAGATAGCTAGAAATTACGAAAACCGCGTCCACGTTGCTTGGCATAACTTGAAAGCCTTACAGATCAGATTGCTCAGGCATAGTAAAGCATTGGGCGAGAGGACGCTGCCTTTGTGGGATCGCGTTAATAGATAAACACTCAGAATAGCAAATTAGACCAATAGCATACGCATCATAAGGTCTACTACGCGAAAGTCGCGCCGAGGCAGATGGGTTGCTAGGCACTATTATCAGTTGACTAGCCACTCGATAGCCTGAAAAAATAGACTCGCTAGATAACCTGAGAGAATCAGATTAACTGATTCCCCCAGTTTGGCGACTTAATTGGAGAGTAACGCGCGTGATAAAAAAGGAGATAGGGACAACTTTATTAAAGTAGGAGATACTACCAGCGTCAGCACTCAATGAATATTCTCGCTATTGGTCTATATCATCACTTTTGACACCAAAATTGAAAATTGACTCCACCCTTTCTTTCCGTACTAGTCTTTCATACCCCTCATTCCATTACGCAAAATGTCTCAGAGCTGGTGCATAAAATCTTATCAATTCATTCCAACGGCAACCAACCTCTCCGTCGCGTCCATCCTCTCATACATTAGGCACATATAAGAATAGGTGAGATGCTTTCTTCCGCATCTTCTGAGGCAGTAACTCGATTCCGTTACGGTAACAAAGTTTCTACTCCTCTGAGGACCCATAAAACCGCCATCGACTATATGGAAGAGATATACGGCACACTTCCTCAGTTGCCAGTGAGTCGGCGACTGTCTCCTGTTGTGCGGGGGAACGTTCATGTCGCCAACATAGCAGAGCATACTGGCCTTGGGCTGAGCGCTGATGAATTTCACCAGGCCTGCTCCTTTGTAGAGTATTCCTCTGTCGTTCGCGCCAATAGCGGTGCACCAGATTCTCGAACTGCCTCACACACTCGCACTGCTGCTGGTGATACCGACGAAGGTTTAGATGAGGACGATACAATGGCGGCGGAATTATCATCAAACCCAATCTTCAGACCATACGACCACGCATTTTATTCCCCGTCAAAAAGACACAGACTAGACATATGCTAGTAGAGATTATGCATTGCGAAAGTCCTGGACTCTTTCTCGGTCTGCAATCGACACCCTAGCACGAAATTATCAGCTTTTTCACGTTTATATAGACTTTAGCTCAATTCAATAAATGATACACTAATTTTCTCATGTTTTGCCGTGACCTACACATTTACGCTGCGCAGGCTCAAGGATTCCGGAAGTGTAGCTTCATTAGGTTCCACAGTGGCGCTCAAGACACTCGATGTAGCGGCGGAGTCAAACACAGATGAGCTGGAAACAGAAGCGTTGGAGATGGTATTCTTGGTGAGGATCTTTGTGCGGTAGTTCTCATAGAGGCCAAGAGTCGCCTCCTTGAGGTCCTGCAGATACTCGCCAAAGAGAATGTCGCGTACCGATCCCAGGTCACTGATCGAGCTATCATCGCTGCGTGCAAATCCCCAGATATACTCGCGACCGCGCACATACTCCTCGCCGATCTTGAACACTGAGTTTGAGCCAGAGACACCCAGGGGTAGCATCTGCCGAATAGCTTGAATGTCGTCGATCCGCTCGTCGTTTGCATCGCACTCCATATCGACACCGAGGTCAAGCAGCTTGATGTTCTCTTTGTCGAGACAGGATCTTACCGCAACCTTCTGATCGAGAAGCTCACTTTGGGTGAGGGAATCGCTCTTCGCAATAACGGGAATCACATTCACAATCGGGGTTAATGCAGCGATTGCCTCAGTATCGAGCTGATTGAGGCCATGCCCGGAATTTGGAATAAAATAAAGACAACAATGAATCCTTGTATCGGGCAAGAACTTGCTACGGTCGATGCGGGATTCTTCCTTGAGCACTTTGTCAAAGCGTTCTTCCACGTGCGCCTTGATTCTATCAATTTGGTGCTGGCAGGTGAGCTCTGATCCAAATCCGGGTGTATCGATAACAGTCAGATTGATCAGTTTGCCGTCGGGTTCATGGAACGAAGCTGTCCTTTCGATTATCTCCATTGTTTGTGGGAGCTCCTTGTTTGCCTCGAGCTCATTCTCGTAGATAGAACCATCACACAAGGTATTGAGAAATGTGGACTTTCCAAGACCACTCCGACCACACACCATCAAAGTAATTTGATGTGCTTTACGCTTTGCACCGCGTCTAAAGGTACTCACGGTATCGAATGGATATGAACTCAATGTTTCTGACATGTTAGCAGGTGTTAGAGTGTGAGTATTCATCTGCTGTGTACTGGTGCTTTGAATGTCGTACTATATGGCTTTTAAATGTTGGCCTACCAGGTGCTACATCTCGAGGGTACCCATTCAGTGCCAGGCTTCTGGATTACGGTTGCATATAGTATCGTTTACCTATTAACATATTAAATCTTTTGTTACTTTTTCTAAAAAAACCCTTCTACCATCAACGGACAGTAATGCCGCTACGCTCGGTGTACAAGCGGGGAGCAATGTTCATTGCCATGAGTTCTTGGAATAAAAGCTTGGCAGCATACGGAATGTGTATCTGGTAAATTTTGGTCTTGTTTTGGCACGAACGACACTCATACTGAACCTTTTTGAGGTTAGCGATTACTGTCATTAAGCCACAGATTCCACAAATGTGGACCCGGAATGCATCAGAAGCCTCCATAAGACGTTCTTTAAGGAAAGCGGCAGCACCATGAGCAATCATACAGTCACGCTCCATTTCTCCGAAACGCAAACCACCATCACGGGAACGACCCTCCACCGGCTGGCGGGTGAGAATCTGTACCGGACCACGAGCACGAGCATGGATCTTATCGTCTACCATGTGACGAAGACGCTGGTAGTATGTCGGGCCAAAGAATACCTGAGCCTGAAGCTTACGACCGGTATGACCATTGTACATAACCTCAAAACCACGAGACTGGTAGCCATGCTCGCGTAGCAGATTAGAGACCGCATCGACAGTGACCTCAGTGAAGGGGGTTGCATCACCTTCTAAACCACTCAGGGAGCTCAGCTTGGAGAGCAAGCACTCGATCAAATGGGCGACTGTCATACGTGACGGGATAGCGTGAGGGTTAATGATCAGATCTGGCACCAGTCCCTCGGCTGTAAATGGCATATCTTCGTGGCGGTAAGTAATACCAATAGTACCCTTTTGACCGTGACGTGATGCAAATTTGTCACCGATTTGTGGAACCTTGGTGGTACGCATACGCACCTTGACGAACCTGAGACCTTCCTGGTTTGTGGTCAAAAGAACCTGATCAACAATACCGTTTTCAGTACTACGCAATGGTGTTGAGGCATCACGCTTGGTGTGGAATTGGGTACGTTGACCCAACTCCTCGTTATCAGGTGGAATGGGGGCGGTTTTACCAATGATAATATCCTCACCAGACACACGAGAGCCAGGAATGATAAGACCATCTTCATCAAGTTTGTCATAAGTACCATGCTTGAGACGCAAGGTATCAGCGCGTGTGGGCTTTTCAAACTCTTCGACAACAGACATACCAATGCGGCGCTCTTGATCCATGTAGGAACGGAAAAACAAAGATCTAAACAGACCACGGTCAATAGAAGACTGATTCATGATCATTGAATCTTCTTGATTATAACCGGAGTAACATAAGATAGCCACGATCGCATTCTGGCCAGCAGGCAACTCACGGAACTTGAGGTACTCCATTGATCTTGTGGTTGCAAGAGGTTTCTGAGGGTAGTAAAGAATATTCGCCATAGTATCCATACGCACAGCATAGTTTGTAAGGAAAACACCCATAGCTTGTTTACCCATAGCACTCTGATAAGTATTACGAGGACTCTGGTTGTGGTCAGGGAAAGGAATGATACTGGCGCAGATACCCAAGATCATTGAGGGATGAATCTCACAGTGTGTCCATGAATGCGCGTTAGTTACAGTGCGCACACGGGTACCAGTGCTGATCGCCTGATCTTCGGACTCGTCTTTGGGAATGATCCCGGCCGCTTGCTCCCGGCTAAAGGTCAAGTCTTCTGGGGTCATTGCAATCATAACTGTCTCTTCTTCTTCACCATCTAGATACTCGACAATACCATTGGTGACGAGGTCGCCCCAGCCAAAGTAGTCAGGGGAGTCAGTAGGGATATTGTTCTCCTCAACATAGCCGAGCTGGTTGAGGTGCTCGGGACGGAGCATCAGCTCACCACGGGTAGGGCTATCGGGATTACTGTCAACCACGAATAGAGGGCGGTAGACACGGCCAGCATCGGTGAAAATCTTGAATTCTTGCTCGCGGATATCTCTGACAATTGTAATCTCAGGGGAGATATCACCCTTACGCCTGAGGCTTCGCATGGTATCAACAAGCATTGTGGGATCACGGTGGACACCAATCCATACACCATTAACAAATACACGAGTAGCATTAGTACTTGCATGGGGGACAAAATCCTCCAATGGCTCCATACCCCATTCCTCGAGGAAATAAATGATAGGTTCACTAGGGGAACCAACCGAAATACAGGTCATTAAACTCAAATTCTTGACCAAACCACATGCCTGACCCTCTGGGGTTTCTGCGGGACATACAAGACCCCAATGGGTATTGTGCAGCTGACGAGGTTTAGCAATTTTACCGTCTTTTCCAATGGGAGTGTTGGTACGGCGTAAATGTGAAAGAGTTGAGGAGAAGGTATAGCGATTTAAGACCTGCGAAACACCGGCTTTGGTGGACATGGCACGCTTTTGATCACCCCAATTACCGGTAGCCAATGAATACTTGAGACCGTTAGTGATGGTATTGGACTTCACCGCAAGGGTCAGATTGAATTCCTTGTTTGTTTCTACACACTTTTGCATATAGCGGAAGATATCACGTGTGAGTTTCTTAAAGAGCATGCGGAACAAGTTTGCCAACAACGGGCCGGCAAGATCCAGACGTTTCTTACCGAAATGGTCACGATCATCCTGGTCACGGCGGTCGAGAGCCACTAAAAGCATACGGTGGACCATGTAGCCGAGGAAAAATGCTTTACGGGTCTCGAAACCTTCCAGCTGTGTAATGTGGGGTAGCAGCTCCTTTTGAAGAATATCGCGGGCGTAACGAATACGTTTCTCACGGTTGATACCAGTGACGGAACCACGACGACCAATGTAGTCAAGGGCCACTTGACGGTCCTGAACAAAGAATCCTTCTTCAATACAGGGCTTCAAAGTCTCCAACATCTGCCAGTCACTCTGGTCATAACAAATGTGTTCGAGAATATCACCATCAGGCACGACACCGAGCGCTCTAAAAACAAGGACAATGGGGATATCAGCCTTGACATATGGCAGCGCGGCCTTCACAGTGCGATCCTTACCAAACAGCTTGATCTGCAAAGTAGAGATGAGGCGTGAGCCCTGTTCGATAGCAGAGCGGATTTCGGCCACATGAGACACAGGAGAGTTCGCCGGCTTCTTGAAAACTTGGACGATATTGGCAGCAGACCGCTCCTGGGCGATCAAGACTTTTTCAGAACCGTTGATGATAAAGTAACCACCCTGGTCGTAAGGACACTCTTGAAGCTCGTAAAAATCGTCTTCGCGGAGGCTGCGGAGCATACAAAACTTTGAACGGACCATGATGGGCACTTTACCGATATAAAATTTGGATATGGGCACCTCTGGCTCACTGGGGTCGGGCTTCCACTCGGGTTCGACATCCGGATCAGTTTCACGGGCATGCAAAACTCTTTTACGCATATCCACATACAGCGGAGACGAATACGTGAGGTTACGAGCGCGCGCCTCTTGAGGAAACATGGGGTGGGTTGAACCGTCCGCCTCGGTCATTGTAGGCCGAGAAAGATAAATTTTACCAAAAGTAATCTCGTAACGTTTTGAAACATTGTCGTCAGGCGTGGAATGCTGAGCGGGTTGGTCCAAAACGAGGTTCTTATCCTCCCACACGAGCTCCTGGATGGTGGTCTCAATAAACTCGTCAAACGAGTCGAGCTGCTGCGAGACAAGACCTTTTTCATTGAAAAACGAGGAAATGACGCGCCAGCTGTCTTCACTGGTGATCATTCCTCCATCTTCCAGACTATAAGGATCCATGAGTAAGCCGGCTGAACCGCTCGCGAGCCATAATGTAGGGTGGTGGTGATGGCCAAAGGGTGGTAAATTTTCGCCCCTAAAACAGTATCATAGCTGGCAAATAGACAAGTGAAAGCAACAATTTGAGGTGACTTGTGCTGGCCAAAGTAAATTTTTTAGCAAATGGTGATGCATACACACCACCAAGGTTTATCTGAAACCACTCGAGACCTGTTTTCTATTGTTCTATTGTTTTATCATATTTTTTTTTCCCTCCTCTCTCAGCACGGCAGCCCGCCGCCAGCTGAAATTTCTCAGATATCGAATTTTTTCGGATCCAGATACAAGTTCCTTTGAACCGACGTCTAGAGATCATAAATTTAACACAGTAATCTCGTATATTTCCAGGCATCCTTTACACGATCTGACAATAGACCGGTCGACATTCGTCAACTCGCCAATATTACCTCATGGAACACCGTACAGTCGCGTTCCCCGACTACGAGGAGCCCCAGAAATTGGAGCCTCCGCAGCACAGCCCACAGCCATTGGCAGGAAGGCGTAGGGGAAAATCCTTTAGCGAACAGAGCGCAGATGTTGCAAAGCACCTGGCACCACCCATATCGTGGACTCTAGTAATACTCTGCCTGATGTGGTATCTAACTAGCGCGATCTCCAATACCATTGCAAAATCGATTTTGAATATTGCGTCGTACCCAACAACGCTCACAATGGTCCAGTTTTTGTATGCAGTTGTGTATTCTTCAGCTGCCCTTGTCGCGTGTCAGATGGTGCCGCAGCTGGCTGCTCCTTTCCCCAAAGGTACAATGAGTTCTGGTGGTGTGCAAAAGTTCTCAAAACATATCTTTGCTGCTACGGGGCCCATGGCTGCTTTCCAATTGGTAGGGCACCTCTTCTCGTACACAGCCATGTCTCAAATCCCAGTATCGCTGGTCCATGCAATCAAGAGTCTTAGCCCGCTATTTACAGTTGCTGCTTATGCCTTGATATTCCGCACTCGCTACAAAAACACCACCTACCTTGCCCTTTTCCCCCTGACTTTGGGGGTTATCATGACCTGCTCCGCGGAGTTCAGGGCCCGGCCGCTCGCAATCGCCGAAGCATTGTGCTCGACTTTGATCTTTGTCGCTCAAAATATGTACTCCAAGCAACTCCTTACTCACGGCGCATCTGCCGCAAACACTCCCAAATTTGATAAGTTGACGGTTTTGGGCTGGTGTGCCGCCCTGGCTTTTGTCGCTTCCCTTCCCATCTGGATTGTTACAGATGGTTACACATTTTTGACTAGGGGTATTGAAATCAAGGGCAGCGGATGGTATCTATTCTACCTCTTTTCGCTCAACGGGTTCTCTCACTTTTGCCAAAACCTCTTGAGTTTCTTGGTGCTTGGAAGCATATCGCCAGTTTCCTACTCTGTCGCATCATTGGTTAAACGCATTGTCGTGATTTCTGCATCTATTGTTTGGTTTGGTCAGGTGGTCACAGGGCAGCAATCGTGGGGTATCGTGATTTCATTTTTTGGACTCTACATATACGACCGCTTTGGTGGTAAGACTGAGCCGCGCAGCGACCTCCCTACTTGAATATTCTGACACCACTACCCCCTTGAAAAATTAAAAACAACGAGAACTTCGCTTGTATTATAAAAATTAAGGGGCACTGCGAGTGTGTTCGCCTGCCCACCCCTCCTCATCATCATTAACGTTATCTATATACATAAAATTCGAGCTCATTTCTAGACAATCCTCACGCAAGGTGAGCCACGAGTTTTGCTAGTTTACGGTCTACTTCCATGCACTGTTCATGGAATTTTATCAGCTCCATGTACTCTTTATCGACCTTCTGGGTCCATTCAAAGACCTGATCGCCGCAGTCTTTCTGTAAACTAAGCGATTTGATAGTTTGTACGCGAGAAAATTCGCGCACCCTTTTCATAACCGCGTCCAATTCTTGCTCTGCCACAGAGAGTGTGTCCATGGCATCTCTGGTGAGCTTGGTCTCAACCTGGAGATGTGCTTCCAATGCAGCGATATCGAGCGGTTCGATCCCGCCGATCTCATCAGCAACCTGACACATCTCATTTATTTCTTGCCGTTGCTGATTTAGTTCCTGCTGTAGACCGTTTAGAACTCTTGTGAGCGCCTCTACGTCGTCACGGCCATCAAGCATATATATGTCAGCGAGTGTCTCTCCCGTGCTTGGGAAACGACGATGTAGCGGTGCAAAGGCGGGAAAGCACCCAAATGCTTTGCGAGCTCCATGGGTTTACTACAAATATGTGGGGAATTGTAATATAATCAACTATACAGTGCCGTAAACACTCATTTGTACCTAAAGCTAATCTACAGAGATTTGTCTTGTACAACTGTACTATTGAGACAATCTACAGTCAAAGGATTCTGTGTTAGTGATCAGCTATGGCTTTAGGATCCTCATTAAAGGCTCAGAACAGGTCTGTGAAAGTTTTTTTCATCACCTCACTATACATACTGGTTGTGTGAAAGAAGTAGCGAGGTTGGTTACGAAATTTCACTTAAATATGGGTTGTCGCAGCAACCGCCTCTGGGCTTTGATGGAGGGCATGTTAAATGGGACGCAAAAGTAGCTGTTCGAGGCATAGACACCAGGTACTCATCAGGTTCTCATCAGGTGGACGGTATGTGTCCTTTTCCACACAGGGAATATTGCGTGCTTGCATATGGACCTGCTAGGATCCATGCTATATGGCCTTCTCGAACCTCGTGGACTCACAATTCTCCCTCATTGAGAGTTGTACGTTTGATGCTCAAAGACACTGGACATCTGGCATACGTAAATGTGATCATTATTAGACAACTGGCCATTAACCCCACAATGTGTGGACCACACTGTTGCCCATCAGTAGCCCCTGCGCGTCATTTTGTATATTTAATACTAGAAAAAACTACAGCAGAATATCTTTGATGATGTGTAAAACTTGCTTATCGCGCGTTATAATGCATTTCAGTAGCAACTCCTCCACATGAGGAGTTACCAGAATTTTGTTAGACTTGAATTGGTGGAGGATAAACAGGAGCTCCCTGCGGAGTAGACTAGGCATTGGCTCAGCACCTCGTAACTTGGAATCACCCACCTCTTGAAGTAGTACAATTTCGGTGCGTTTGAGGTAATGGGCCTTGGCATCATTAGAGTACGCCTTGTTCTTTAAACTCAAGCGAGCAATAGTTTCGAGACAATAATAGCCCACTTGGTTGCGTGTTCCTGGTATCTCGAGCTCAATGGAGCCATATATCTCGTCTGGAACCGGGTCATCGCCTGCAAGAAACTTACTATTGAGATAGTACCCTCTCTGGTATAGCAACGAATTGAGAGTCAAACTCATGAGAATTTGGGTCCATGCAGATGTTGTAATACTACTATCGTTCTCAATTAACCCAATAAACTCACCAATAGCCTCGATTTGCTCATCGCCCTCCTTGCCGCCACTGATTATGGACGAACCACCTTCTACAATATAGTTTTCGACATTTTTACGCTCTTTTGTATTTCTCAAAATGTGCAAGAAAATCCGGATGGCCGTTGACCGATCTGAGCTGTTTTCCATCAACACAACAGAGTTCTTGAGGGCCGACGGGTCATCTTGTTTCTTGGCTTGGCTCAAGAGCTCAAACAACAAGCCTTGTGCCTCAGTAGAAAGTGCTGAAAAGTTTGCTTCAGGTGCACCAGAGTAGCAGTATACTGCGAGCTCACCAACCTGATGGATCACCACTGTTTGTGTCTCAAGATCCTGGTGGTGCTTCCAGATATACTGAAGCTGTTCGAGGGCCCTTTGCTGTAAGCTTGATAACTTTGTGGTGTTTTGGTTATACTTGGCACACTTTGTGATGAGACGCGCAGCCTCCCTGACTTGCTCGGTACTCAGAGACATAAATTGATCAATACGGGGAAAAAGCTCCACAATGAACTCAAGTGAATCATAGATCATCTTGAACATGCGATGATTGTACTCTGGGCTGGGAGACTGATTAACCCAGTAGGACCAGATTTCAGCGTTGAGGCCCTCATCCTGAATTTTGACATCAGCAGCAGCATCCATGATTGAAATAACCTGTTGGAGTGTTGCCACCACATTTGAAACTGACTCGCGGCTGCATTTGGCAAAATATGAAAAGACAGATACCAGACCCTTGACTGAACGCGCGACATTTGCCGCGTAGATGCTTCCGAGCCCATTAATGATGATTGAGTATGTTTCATCTGCGTCGCTAGGCGACTCATCGATTTCAATTTTGGTGATCTCCGGAAATACTAGCTCCAAGCATTTCTCCCATACCGCATCAGGAAGATCTTTAGCGTGCGCATCAAACAGCCGGAAAAAGATCTGCGCGGCGCCCGTTTTAACCTGGTGTTGGGGCTCGTTGGCAATGTGCGCAAGCTTGAGTTCTGCAAGCATCCAAAGAGCGTATTGTTTCAGCGGCGATGATTCGTCTTTTGCCACTGCGATCAGCGATTCCTCGCTGTCCACATTGAAGTCGGAAACTGTGATCTCCGGTTGAGTCTTGATCAAATAATCGCAAACAGACCAGAATAATGAAGTTGCCGTAAATGAGGTATTGAGGTCCAAATGCTGGCGGCTAAACTGGTCAAGACACAGCGTCAAGTCAAATATACAAGAATAGGGCAGGTTTTCGAGGAAATCGTGGCAAATTAGTTCCAGGGATTTGAAGGTGTTCTTGTAGAGATCAGGGCGGCTATCATACTTTGCCACCCATGAAATGATTGCGAATATTTGCTCCCATCCGCACGAAAATTTGGCAAAGAACTGGTCCAAAAGAATATTCATAGTATTGATTGCATTCAGCTGGATATCGATGTACGATATTTGGACTTGAGCGTGAAGTGTCTCTACTATTGTCCTCAACTCTTCACCGTCGGTTGCATAGGCCATCACATTGACCACTGCGCTATCAAGCATTTTCGCGGTTGCCACTTTTTGCTCAATTTCGGAGGTTTGCTTGATGAGCTCGAGTGATTTCGAGCTAAATTGCGCCCACAGCTTTATATTGAAGAACCGCTCAGCGTTCACCTTAACGAGATACTCTGCACATGCCAGGTAGATGTAGGTGGGGGTCTCTGCCAAAAGAGTACCGGCGATTTGAGCGAGTGCCTCATCCTCAAGGTCTGAGGTTTGATCAAGCATGCGCTTCAGGGACATACTCATGGTATGGAAGTCATCGCCGCCACCGAAAAAGTCTTGTGAAGTCGCCTGGTGCTGGCGATCAATATGCGCGGCAAGGGTGCCGATGCATTCAATAATCAGAGACCATGAGCTGCCCAATTTGTTTCCAAGGGCAAAGCCAAGATTGAAAAGAGCTCGCACACAGAATATATTACGTTGTAAAAGCTTGGCTCTGACGGCTGGATCTTCGGGGAGGTAACTGTACTGGGCTAGAATGGTAATGTACTCGTCACGAGTGGAAGCAAGGTTATTGACACCACATACATGCGCTATACGCTGTACTGATTTGACTAGTGCCTTGAACAAATCAATATCCATTGCACCCCCCAGTAGCAATGTGAAACAGTTGGTCAAGGGGACATGCACTTCCTCTAGAATAGCCACAATTTTTTCCGTATCTTGAGGTGATTTTCTCGATGCTGAAGATAATTTGGTAAGTCCATCCGTTAGAGAGTTGACACAAACCATAATCAGGTAGAAAAAATATGAAGAGCTAAACTCTGGGGGTTCAGTTTTATCGAGCATATCGATACAGGGCACCTTAGGGTTATTGGACTTTGTGATGATGGCATCACTTGATTCAACAGCCAATGGCAGATTCGATTTGACGAGCGCGGATGAGAAACAGTCGACAGTATCTCGGAGAGTGTAGTTTGTATCAGCTCCACGGTATTGGGTGAATATTTGCAACAACAGCGCAGAGTCTGAGAAAACTCCATGAAAGACCTCTAAACATAACACCTGGATCCATAACTCGTGGCTATTTTTGCATGTCTGTGCCAAAGTATTGAGGATCACCTCAGCCTCAACAGTGATGACCTCGAGATGTTTGCGAATAATCAGAAAGAAGATACGAGCAACACGAATTACAAGAGCAAATTCATTCGAAGCCTCGCTAAACAGACGCAGCAGGAGGGGCACTACACGACCCGAGAGGATACTCCGGAATACTGGTAGCTTGTGGAAGACCGACGAGTGGTTTGTGAGTGTGAGTTCCAGCAATTCTAGTGTGAATGGTGTGGGGAGGTCATTGAATTTGAGATACTTGGGACGTAGCTTCTCGGCAATCTCGCAAAGGTCCAAGAGGATCCGTGCCGCATCGTAAACGTTATCGTTTAGTTTGAACTCGGTCGTACCCACAGCCAGGGTATTCTCACCGGGTGTGTCTTCCAGACGATCGAATAAAGATGTGATCAACTGCTGCAGAGTTGCATACGCGGTGTTTGATACCATTTGCTTTTGGTCCTTGTTGAGTTCGGTACACACATTGAGTAGCTTTGTGAGTAGATCGCCCTTGATACTTTGATGATAAACCTGTAATAGAACTGGCATGAGCTGCAGGACTTTGAGCTGCATGGCGATACCCAGCTGAGCAGCTTCCAGGAGCGCATCCAAGAGATTGTTGAGCCGTTCGGGGGCAAATGCTTCTGAAGTGAGAATTATTTGAATGCATTGAAGTGCTGAGGCGCAAGATTTCGAGTTTGATGAGGTACAAGCCTCTAAAAATGGCGTCACAAACTGCGGCTGTGCACGTAATGAGCTCAGATCAGAGCTATCGGCAAGGGACTCAAGCAGGCCTAGCGACTTTTCCGCACTTTGTTTCAGCTCAGTATTGCGTTTCTTGCCATGGGAAACTAGATTCAGAAGCTCTGTTTGCAATACGTTCATGTGCTGGTCACCGGTATATAATGGCGATTTCTGGGGTCTTGCGGGGTGCAAATGGATGAGGACGCGGGAGTAGGGGAGAATGGCGATGGCTTTACTCTGAGTTTGTTAATGATCTAAGTTATTATTTATGTAGATGGGTTCCCAGTTTCCCTAAAAGATACAACAGCTCTCTATTGACTACTTTCTCTCAAGTCCGGATACGGTTTTCCTTTTGGAGTCTTATCGGTGAATGAATACACAAAGGTTATTCTGGATGCTCTGAGGTATCTGTTGATGAGAAGCGAGTAGATGACTCGCTGTCAGCTTCCACTTCAGACCCACTTTCCAGATCTGCACGGATATTGATGGGGATTCCGGTAGCTTTTAGGGTCTCTTGTTCCCATTCGGGCTTTTCATTGCGCTCCTCGCTGGACTCTTCTTTGGGTTCCTCGCTGGGTTCCTCGCTAGGCTCTTTTTCGGGTTCCTCGCTAGGCACCTTTTTTGGTTCCTCTTTGGCTTCTACCTCGACCTTGGCCGATTTGGGCTGTTCGGGCCCATGATTTTCATCCTCCGCATGCTCAGTCTTAGAGGAACTTTCTTGTGGTAACCTTCTGGTAATAGGAGCTTTGACGCGCTGCTTTTTCCCCACTATAAGAGCCTCGCCTTGGCTCTTGTTGCATGGGACCCCTTCGCCATTGTAAACGATCAGCGAGGGTTCAGAGCTATTGGCTGGCTCACGGTTGGATATACACTTGGCCCCTTCCGTGACACGATCTGGATTGTCGGAAGGCATCTTATAGCAGCTATCACATGGCTCTAAAGGCCAAATGATAAAATCCATTGTTGCCTTGGCATCGATCTTATCGAGAGCACCACCTGCCCTATCATTTTGAATTCCAATAACACCGAATTCCAGTGGATGGGTATTAAATGTTCGCAGTGGGGAGGGGAGAGAATTCTCCCAGCCATAATCCCGGATATCGACCATCTCCCTGGTGTTGACTCTGACACCATCACTGAGCAACCAGACAAACAGGTTCCTGCGCAGCGAGTGCCACGCCAATGACAGCTCAACTACATTGTCGTACCGCTTGACTTTGCTCAGCTGAGCGAAATATGGCAACTTGACTACACTCAGATCGGCAGGACCAAGTGGCAAACACCCACCATAGGTGAATTTGATCTCAGTCAGGCTCAAGATATGGGTAGGCTCAATCGCAAACCATGGTGCAATTGATTCCTGCTCAAGGTATGGCTCATCTACCATGCGCAAAGCGTTCATGTAGTTTGAAATAGGCGCGGATTCGATGTTGATGGCGGTGAAAGGATTGCACTCTGTTGGCAACAGTAACCAGCAGCAATTTTCCAACCAGCAGACAAAAAAGTCTTTGGCATTCTCCATGATGTTGATCAGGTGCTGTTTAGGTGTGCTAGCCTGTGAGACAACTGGCTGCCACTCTGGAGTGTAAGGACTTCCTGGATCAGAGACTGAAGCCAGGGCCGCGGCTCTCAGAGCATCATCTACTGGCCTCAGGGTAAAATGTGCACGGCTATAACTTTTATGCACATCACACTTTAGCATTGGCGCCAAGTTACCCACCGGCTGAGGAAACTTGACGTTTCGTAGAGTATCCACAAAGAAGCTGCTCTCTGGAGTGGATTTACCGATATCGATCACTGCGAAAATACCTGCGAGGTACGCAAAGCAGAATTCGGGGAAGGCATCAGCCGCCGCGTAGATTGCGGCTAGTCTTTGGAGGAAGTGCCCATTTTTAATAGTTGAAGGATCATACACTCCAGCTTTGTTGGCATCCTTGGACTCCTTGCTATCCTTCGCCTCGCCTTTGGCCGCAGCTCGGCCCTCGATTCCAATTACAGTGCCGATGACCACTTTAGCACCCTGCTTATCGAGTAAACCAAGAATATCTCGAGTACTTTCTGGCTCAACTACATAAGGGAAAGCTTTTTCGCGATAAAGCTCAGGGATCCAGATACTGTTATGCGTGGGTCTCGAATCGGGGTCCGCAGAGGCTTCGGGAAAACTGCTTCGAAACTTGAGCTTATTTAGACCATCTCGGTCGCCGAAAACAGTAGACTGTGTATACAGTCGTGCCAAGTCGTAAACTAACGCGTCAAAGTTAAACACAGCACCCATCGAGTCGCGATAGTACCGTACATGCGGCGACAGCTTTTCTTTCTTGAAGTCAATATTCATTCCACGTGCATGCGGTTGCACTGTATAATACGTTTCAGCCATCTTAGATTCACCATATTCTGATCGCAGGATAGCGCGGCCGACAAATGTCTGCGGCTCCAAGGTTCTCTTTGCACTGACCAGGCTGGGCGCCTTCTTTAAGGCAAACTTATAGTTGGGACGCTTCTCCCGCTTGTAAACTTTGGGCTTCTTTGTATACACGACTTGTGAACTAGTGTTTATAGTTGTACTTGTTGGCTGCCCAGCGGAAACGCACCTTCTCGGGTCCCTCTCACTCCTGGGCCCAGTGGATTCATGATTGTATGTTTTCCACTTTTGAAGAATCTCCTTGAAGTTGCATTTCTCGTCTTCAATCACCTCCTTATCCGTCATTGTGTGTGGAGAACGGGTCACGTAAAGTTAAAGGGCTAGATTACTACATTGCAGAAAAGGGTGCCTGCATGCTTGAGAGTCTCTATGGGGCTGCAGAATACTGGTATCGACATCCTGTAAGTGCTTTGAAGAGATCTTGCGGATCACTGGGATACTCTGTCTGAAATTTTCTCAAATTGCGAAATTTTCAAAGAGGCAGCGTAACATAGACCGCAGAAGTCTCGTTTATCTATTGATAATGCATGTTTGGATCAGCATCGCAAACACCCACCCCCTGTGTATCTGAGACAAACGAAGAATTTGTATCTACAATGGTATTCTTGATTGTCCTCGCAGTTGGGTTTGTTTCCAAGGATGCGAATCTCCTCCAAAAGGTGCGGGCGCACGTAGGAATGAAGTAGCATTGGGAACAGAAAAGTATTGGAGCTTTTTGGGGATCTGCTTGCAATACACAATAGTCTATTAAGATAGTGTATACCTATCTACATTATAAATTTCGCCTCCGACACTGTCCATTATCACCCGCCCACACAGAATCTCCTTAAATGTCCCCGTGCCTTATGTAACTAGACTCAATACCTTTCTCATGATTGGCATTAACCGGATGAGTACCCGTTCACTCATACGGGGTATCTCTTCAAAAGGATCCAGCTCTTCTCAGGTACAGAGCGGCCTCGAGCTATCTCGCCTACCTGAGCGCCAGTTCCAGCGGTGGAGCGAGCAGGTCATGGACCAGCCGCTCCCGCTCAAAACTTTTCTGACCCAGCACCGTCCGTTAATGAGCATTTTACCCCCAAAGAGCGTCCCCGAATGCGCCAAAGATATGCGTGAAGTCATGTTTGTTCACCATCACGAGCCGAGAAATGGTATCCTCTCTGACACCAGCCCCAAACCCATTCCCTATCAGATTGCGCAGGATCTTGGTCCATTCAGCCTAGCGAAGAAGTTTGGCAAGCAGCAAATGCTTGACCAGCAGCACGAGATCATCCCCGAATCCACTGGAATGCCTCGCAACGTGCGCGAGTCGGTAGACGTCTTGGCGCAGTTTCTCGGGAAATATAACCGCGAGCGCCCCGCAACCATGCATCTTCCTCTCCACGAGGGTCGACCCTATGTAGAGATTGACATGGAAGAGGTCGAGGCTACCAGTGTACGCAGAAAACGCAAGCTTAAAATGAACCGCCACAAGTACAGAAAGAGACTCAAGGAGCAAAGAACGCTCAAGAGAAGACTTGGCAAGTAATGTACATAAATAGTTTGTTTAACGCTTTGAAATATAAAAAACCGAGGGCCAGCCTTCACGGGTCAGTAAACAGGTCTGGGAGAAACAGACCCGCTCAAAGCGCCACCATGGGCGCAGACTCAATTGGTCCCACACTGAAATGACCCCCACCACAAGACCCTCTTCTGGAGGAATCTGTATGTTTTAGAATTTATGCACAAGCTAATCAGCTATGAAGATGTTCAAAAACTTGAGCGATTATTGGGTTCCTTTCGATCCAGATAAAATCGGGGTTGCGATATCAACAAGAGTGGTTGCGGCTCAGACGGCACAAACTGGAAAGCGCCAAGCTAGATTAGCAAACTTAAGCATAAGGTTTAATGTCAAAAATTTATATAGCTCGTAAAATGGACCCCAGCCCAGAAACCCCCCTGTTGACGCAGGTCACATTTGCAACCCTAGCCCTGCCCTAATGCCTGCATTAGTATTTAAACAAGCCTGTAGTCAGCGGGGTTTTTCTTGTAATCTCCTTGGAACTCATTGTTTAAGAATGTCATCTAGAGGAGGTCGTGGTGGCTCTAATGAGCGTGGACGTGGCGGTAGCGGCGGCGGCGGCGGCAGAGGCCGTGGCGGCAGCGACCGTGGCGGATTTTCTGATCGTGGTGGTCGTGGCGGTGGTCGTGGTGGCTTTTCTGATCGTGGCGGTCGCGGCGGGTCCTCTGATCGTGGCGGTGGTCGTGGTGGCTTTTCTGACCGTGGCGGTCGCGGCGGCCGTGGTGGTCGCGGTGGTCGCGGCGGCTTCATGGCCGGCCCACCCCCTGTTGCCGGTCCCGATGCCAAGTTTACCCCTATTACCGATGACAGCACTACCCAGCTGCAGTCTATTGCGCGCCTTGCATCCGAGGGCTTCAACGATGTTTCCCAGTTTAAGCTGCGTCCTGACTTTGGTACCCGTGGTGAAAATTGCAAGGTCGGCACCAACAATGTCGTTTACAATGTCAAGGACCTCAAGGTCTACAAGTACGTTGTCTCTTTCCCCAAGGAGCTTGAAGCTAAGAAATCGCTCCGTATTGATCTGATCAACAACTTGTTGAGCCAGCTTATCAAGGAAAACCCGCAATATGCCAAGCAGATTGGTCATGACCACAACGATAACTTGCTCTCTTTTGCTCCCCTCCCCGTCAAGGACCGCGAGTTCAAGCTTTATGAGCTCACTACTGGTGAAGGCAAAGAGACCCCTGTCACAATTACCGGACCCACTGAGCTCGATATCCAGGACTTGCTTGACTACTGTGATTTGAAGAGCTTGGCTGCCGTGAGCAATCCCGATTTGACATCTTCCATCAACGCTTTGGACGTCTTGCTTACTTCGCGCATCACTAGCGACTCCAAACCCGGTGAGTTCCCCAGCGCGATCAAGCTTAGCGCCAACAAAGTCATGGTCGTCGACAAGTACCGTGGTGAGAATGCTATCGACCGTGGACTTTACCTGTGCTCCGGTTACCTTGCCTCAGTTCGTCCCGCATTTGGTCGTGTTTTGATCAACGTCAAGCGTAACGCGGCTGCTTTCTACAAGGCCCACAATCCCGATGGTAGCATCATGAGTTTCATTGATTTCGCTGAGGACTACTTTGGTATGAAGATCAATGATGATCCTCGCAGATTCTTTGACCAGATTGGTAAAAATCGCGGCTTCTTCATTGGTATCAAGATCACTCGTAAGCATCTAGCTCACTCTCGCCCTAAGGCCATCTTTGGTATCTCTCCCAAGACTGCGAAGACTCTTAGTTTCCAGACCGAGGACAAGAAGACTGTTACTGTTCAGGATTACTTCAAGAATCTGTACAACATCAACCTCAAGTACCCTGATTTCCCCCTGATTCACCTTGGTGGCACCACCTATTTGCCTGCCGAGTGTGCCTACATCTTGCCTGCTCAACCTTTCAAGGGTAAGGTCGTCGACACCACTACTATGCTTAACTTTACCAAGCGTCCCGCTGCCGACACTGCTAAGATTCTTGCTAACGAGATCCTTCCTCAGGTGAAGGGCGCTGACTCTCGTATTGACAAGACCATGATGCTCATCCCTGCTCGTATTTTGCCTGCCCCTGCTGTTCAGTACAAGAACAAGACTATTACCTCCAGCCCCGCTGACCCTACCAAGAAGGGCGCCTGGAATTTGCAGGGCTGCAAGTTCATGGTCTCTGGTAAGGCTAAGCCAGTTTGTGCCTTTATCGTCATTTCTGATCGCTTCTGCAAACTTGATGCCACCATGAAGGAGGCCATTGAGGCGTTCTACAAAGAGCTCCAGAACTGTGGTATTGGCTTCAAGCAGTTCACCACAAAGGAGATTCCTCTCACTGGTATGAACGGCCCAGCCATGGACAAGCTCGAGGATGATGTTTTTAACGCTTGCCGCTCCATCAAGGACTGTAACTACGCGCTTGTTGTTTTGCCTCAGAAGAATACTCAGATTTACGAGTCTGTTAAGCGCGCCACTGATTTGCGCGCTGGTATGAATTCTAACTGTGCGGTTGCGAATAAGATGACCAAAAAGCGTGGTCCATCTTTTGACTTGGGATATTTTGCCAACATTGCTATGAAGGTAAACCTCAAGCTTGGCGGTTCTAACCACGTGCTCGGAGCTGGCGCTGCTCTCCCTGAGGGCACCATGCTCATGGGTGCCGATGTTACCCACCCCACCAATGTTGCTCCCGGTAAGAATGATGCTTTGTCTGTTGCTTCTGTTGTTGCGTCGTACGATAAGTGGTTCTCTAACTTCCCTGGCTCTCTTCGGGCCCAGAAGGGTAAACAGGAGATGATCGCTGAGATGGAGGACATGACCCGTGAGCGTCTTGAGCACTATGTCGCTGTTAACAAGAAGATGCCTACCCACATTGTCTTTTACCGTGATGGTGTTTCTGAGTCTCAGTTCCAGCAGGTTATCGAGCACGAGCTTAGCCAGATCAAGAAGGCCATCACCGCTGCTTGTGATAAGTACGCCAAGGGCAATCAGGTTCCCAAGCTGACTCTTCTTTCTACAGTCAAGCGTGTCAATGCCCGCTTCTTCCCTCACGACAAGGTCACTGACAAGGGCAACCCTGCTGTTGCAATGGACAATGTTCTCGCAGGCGCCACGATTGATCGCTGCATCACTTCTCCTTACTTGTTTGATTTCTTCATCCAGTCCCAACAGCTTCCTCAGAAGGGCACCACTGCTACTCCCACTCACTACTACGTCCTGTATGATGACTTTGGCTACAAGTCCGATGATATCCAGAAGATCACCTATGACCTGTGCCACATCTTCTCCCGTGCTACTCGTTCAGTGAAGGTCTGCCCTCCTGCGTACTATGCCGATTTGCTCTGTACTCGTGGCCGTTGTTACATCAAGCCTGGCAAACCTTTTGCCAAGGTCAGCCAAGGTGTCAACAATACCATGTACTACATCTAAAGTGTGTAGCTTAGCTTAAGTATTACAAGATATATTATACCCTTTTGTTTTCCGATAGGGCATTCCCTTGGAGTGTGCCAAGCCTTGGCGCAGCGTTCTAAGGCACCGCCAGTGAAACCCTCAAATTTGCATAGACCTTGTCTGTTGCGACAGTACGGAATAAACTGTTTGTTGGGTCACGGACCAGGGATCTCCTGGACAGGCACTTGCTTGATGGGTGAATCCGCCGCGCCATGGACTGAGCACGAGATAAATGGCCATAGCTTTCGGGGTTTGTGCAGGAGTTACTTCACTGAGTCCTTGACGAAACGTAAATGCTAAATAAATAAAGCTAATGATAATAAATATAGGTTCCTGTGTTAGACCATCTCATGGATAAACTTTGCGGCCCACTTTTGTATTCCAGAGGAAGCATTCGAGGGTGTTTCTTGCTCTTTTTCAGAGGCTTCGGTCTCTTGAGTGGCGACATCTCCATCCTCATCCTGGAACGTCTTGAACGCCGAGTCCTTGTTCACGACACGACGGCCGAGCTGGTGACCATCTGCGAGTGTTTGTTCTACATCAAAGAGTTTTTGGATCCAGTACCAGCCGATCACAATACACATCACGGTTGAGAACGGGCAAAGCTGGTCAATCATTCGAGCATGCCACCAGCCATAAAAGTCTGCGACGTAAAATGAGGGCGGCAGCCAAGCAATGACAAACGTTAGAGTACTTAGCATAAGAATCTCCTTTGAGAACGCTGCCTGCCAGGATTCCGCGCCACGGAGACACAGACATATGCTAAACAAGAGGTAGACTGACATCTCGAGAAGATAACGAAAAGCATTTAGCATTTGATTTTCCCAGTAAGCAAAAGAGGACACACCAGTCACAACAACTGAAGAAATCACAATGGCTAGGCCGCATACTAGGACGCACTTGCGCTCCACGTCTCTCTGAAAATGCTGGACTGTTACCTGCACTAGGGCAAGCTGGAGTAGCATTCTAGCCACAAACGATGCAATTTGGTGTGGCTTGGTTATGAGCTCTATCACAGTTAGGGATACAGCATTGCCTCCTATCTTGTATCGATTGTACAAGTACTGTACCATGATACCAAACATGGCGATGGTCTCGGCAGTGGCAAAGTAGACTGCGAACCTCACAAACCGCGGGAAGCGCGAATGTTTTGAAATTGTCATAAACACAGACATGGCCACACTAATAGCCATCGCTATAGATACGATGGAGATGAATACCGGGATCGAGGAGGAGTACCCGTCATGCACGGTGTATATATCTCTCCAGGCTTGGGTTGAAGAGGTTAAAATGTGGAAATTTTCGCGAAAAAGACGGTTCAAGTCAAAAATATAGACCGATCCCATAGGGCAGTACGGAGATAGCAGGATAGTATCCTGAATGTTTTCCTGGACATAATCTCCGCAAATGAGGGTACCACCAATGGTTAGTTTGATGGGCATGCAAGCATCTTTGCCTCCAGGGAAGCTTGTAAACAGATGCCCATAAAAACTCAGCGAGGCCATTTCCTTTTTTTTACCTCTCCCCTGACTTCAAAGTGGTGGCAGCTTTAAGCTTTTTTTGCTTACATGGGCGGTGTGCACATGCCCGCAGCGTTTGTAGCAGCGATACAGACAAGCAACGGGGAGGACTGTGTGGACCAGATTTTAGATAATTACGGCTCTAGTGATGCCGAGGTTCTGTCCCCGGTACAAACTCCCCAAGCGGCTCACAACTCGACGGGCCTGCCTCCTTCTGTTGCAGAGGGGCTCAAGAAAAACTTGGCGTGCGCCTCGAATCCGAGCATTTTAGCGCCGCGCCTGACCCCAGCACAGATAGATACCTATGGTTTCAAGAAGCAGACCATGTATGTGACCGAGCAAGAACATGATCAGTGGTGGTCACAGCATCAACACTATATTGAGAAACGGCGTGGCAAGTGGCACAGTTTAATGGAAGCCAATGGCCTGGCCACTGAATTGCCAGTGAGATTCCCCCCTAAAAGCGCCAAACTTAAGCGGTACGTGCGCAAGGGCATCCCACCCGAGTGGCGTGGTGCCGCCTGGTTCTGGTACGCGAGGGGCCCAGAGCGGCTTAATGCCCACCCAAACCTCTATCAAAGTATTGTTGATGAAAGCAAAACGCTCAAGAATGCTGACACTGAGCACATTGAGCGTGATCTTTTTCGTACTTTCCCCGATAACGCCGGGTTCCGGTCAGACCCCGAGACCCAAGAGGAAAGTGAGCTGCTAAAATCGCTGCGCCGTGTTTTAGTGGCTTTTTCAGTCCATCAGCCCGAGATTGGTTACTGCCAGAGCCTCAACTTTGTTGCTGGCACTTTATTGTTATTTATGCCCGAGGAGCATGCGTTCTGGATGCTGGTAATTATCACCCAGCATTATGTGCCAGGACTGCACGAAATCAATCTCGAACAAGTTAATATATCCCAAGGGATTCTAATGATCAACATTAGAGATCGTCTCCCCAAAGTTTGGCAGGCTCTCAAGCTTGACGATCAATACCTTGACAATTTTGTCACTAATTTACCCCCCATCTCGCTGTGTACTGCCTCCTGGTTTATGAGTCTCTACGTGAGCATCCTCCCATTTGAGACCATGCTTCGTGTTTGGGATTGTTTTTTCTTTGAAGGATCGCCCGTTGTGTACCGAATTGCCCTTACAATCTTCAAAATGCTAGAGCCGCAAATTACCGGGCTCCAAGATGAGATGGAGGTGTTTCAGCGTATTCAGCATTATCCGCACACCTTAATCAATCCAAACGAGCTCCTCCAGGCATGCTTCAAACGCGTCAACGGCTTTGGGCATCTATCGCAGGGAGACATTTTCGGCATCCACCAATTTGTAGTTGAGCGCCGCAAAAGTGCTGCCAACTCTGGTTCCACCGATAAAGATGAATACACCAAGTTCCGTCCTCGTCACCGTCTCCGCTCAAGGCTTCGTTTGTACTAGAGTTCCGGAGCGTCCGCGGTAACAAAAGCACAAAATAAAAAGCAATGGATACCTCTCTCCATTCCCTATCGATTGACCGTATTAAGAATCCCTCTGCCCCCTTTTCAAAAACAAATGAGCTAATTTTCCCTGTTCCGGTCTTATTTATCTTTTAATAGCACGCTGAAGGTCCCATTTGGTGTGTGTAGCTCCATTCGCTTTTTCTCTACATATCTATATACATATAATTAATTAATCAATTTCATTTCAGTTCATTAACTGCACGTCTCCCCGAGACCCCTAGTCGAGGGACCTGGGGAGCACTACTTAGTCATGTCCAAACGACGCAGCCGCAGAGGTGGAGGAGGGCCTGAAGACAAGTACGCTGAAGTTCTTGAACATGTTTTTGAATTGACTGAGAGAGGTCACAAAGTCTCTGAGCTCTTTCTCGAGATTCCCTCGGCGTCGCTTTATCCTGACTATAGGAACATTGTCACTGCCCCCATCTCACTTGCAGAGATCAGTAAACGCGCCCGTTTGCGGGCTTATGATGATGACGATGAGTTTTTGCAGGACTTTGAGCAAATGGCAATCAACGCGGCGCTTTATAATGGTGACGATAGCCCCATCGTCGATGACGCGTTGGCGATGTACGACTTTGCCCGCGAGGCGCTTGGGAGACCACAAAGTGACATGTCTCTGCGCCGTGAGCAGCTCAGAATCGTACAGGACATGTCGGTGTATAAATACAAGGGCCACCTCATGGCAGAATCTTTTTTGGAGCTCCCTCGCAAGTCTGATTTGCCCGACTATTACAAGATGATCAAAAAGCCAATAAGCTTCAAAGAAGTCATTGAGCATCTCCAAAAGGCCCCCTATAAAGATTGGGAAGAATTTGAGAGTACCGTGGGCCTAATCTTCTCCAATGCCATGTCCTATAATGCAGAGGGGTCCCAAATTCATTCTGATGCCAAAAGCCTTTCGCGCCAACTCCACAATAAAGTACTCAAGCAATCTCGAAGCCGTAAACCAATCCCACAAATGAGCTTCAAGGTGCAGAAAACCGAGAGCAACAGTGACCTTGAAGACCTGGACATGGATGTTCCAGTCCATCGATTCGATGATGAGGACGATGACGATTTCGAGGTTGATAATCTCGAAAACCTTGATGGCGACGAAGACGATGAAGATGAAGAAAACGAGAATGAGGGCAGTCCCTTTGACCAACCACAAAAGCAAATCATCGTGAAAGACGAGATCGTCAAGCGTCCTGCCGGTTCCACTGCCCGCGATGCTATGCTTCAGCTGGTAACTTGCGCTTCAATTCTCCACCACTCGGTCTTGCACACAATGCACTATGGGGCACGGGGCGAAAAACCTCAAATCCCCCCTGCTTATGCTCGCGACATGGTCCAGGTGCGGGTGAGCGCATCAAAAAAGGACGTTTTCACCTCTTTTTCAACAACACTTCCGTCATATCATCACACCCTATCACTTACTGTTTACCTTAACGACAGGATGCGTATGGTGCCTCACTCCCTCACAGTCCTGCTCAATGGTCGTAAACTGCAAACGGCAAGTAGCGCCACTAATGGCGAAGCTGTGACTGCAGGAACGCGTGAGGAATTTGAGGTGAGATTGAGTCCCGGCCTCAACCAGGTAACTATCGCTGTGATAGGCCCTGATTCTGCCGGCACCGTGCGCCCCTTTGGCCCTCCGCCCATTGTTGGTGCTGAGCCTGATGAGGAGCGCATGATATTATGGCTCAACTTGAGTAGATGATTTATTGTATATGTACCTAATAACAAACCTTTATCCAGTGGATGGCTTGGTGTAGGCCCGGCTGATGTGCAGACAAGTACCTGGTGTTAGGGTGGGGGGAGGGGATGATAGCGGACGCGTATGAAAAAAAATACAAGACTTCACCTTTCGACTAGAGCTGAATATGAATTAAATTACATAGTTGTTGAATTATTCAAGCAGCGAGCGGCAGTCTTCTCTTTAGGTGTCAGAAACTCCTGGCAACGGTCAACGACAGATCTGAACATTGAGGTATTTGAGTTACGAGTGTGTGTATGTAGGGTGTGCTTCAATTTATAAAGGTATCATGCAGAAGAGCATTGCTCATCCCATGCCTTTGTAGTTTGTTGCTGTTTCTCTTGCAGATTCGATTCTTAGGTGCATGATGCAGTTTCAAAGCCTTTAACTGATGCATCATGACCATGGTTTGTTGAGATGTCTCCTTTTTACTACATAGAGCCTTGTATTCAATGAACTCACTAGCAAGCTCCTCAAATGAGGTATGACCTCTATCATAGATAGTCCAGCAAGGATTGTCTCTGGCCTGAATTACGAAGTATATTCAATACTATGTTATAGTGTGTAGTAGAGAGATTTTCGGACCTCTCAAAAAGGAGACCAATGTGGAGAATTTGTCAAAGGGGTATAATAGCACAGCGCTGATTGCGGCCTCATAGAAGGGGTCAGCTATCCATTACAATTGAGCCATACAAATGCTCATTTATTAGCCGCAAGCATATAGGCGACCCCAACCGCCTCGCCGGTGGGAACGTCCAGTACAATGTTTTGCGTGCCAGTACTGGTCTAGGCACGGGTGGACTTTTTTGCTATAGCGCTCATCACATTCACCATATTTTGCGCTTTGTACAGAGTACAATAGTTAAAAACTGAGCCAATATGGTCAGTATAGCTAGAGTTGTTGGATGTCCAGATACCTTTTGCAAAAGTAAAGGGTGGGAGCAGCCGTAAAAGAAGAGAGTAAGCCTGAATCAAAACCCAAATAGTATTCATACTGGGAATTCACCGAAGAGTGTGTCTTGTAGCTGTTTGTGCCAAGTGTTGGCGCATCTGAAATGTGGGTGTTCAAGTAGAGATATCTGTCAGTGCGCCGTGATTAGCAGAGTCTGGTATTCAATGCTTCCCTGGTTTAATAAATCAAAAGAATGATAGTGAGGATGGGCAGATCGTGGCTTAGATTTTGTGGTCTGCGTGCCTGATAATGAAGCTTGGAAATGAGTTCAGTGAAGAGATGTCATTGGTTGTAGTGTAGTAATGAGACAGGGTTACGCACCCATATTTATATCCCAAAAAGTGGAGGAGATAAAGTTGGCTTGCGCATGCCCGTCGCAAGGTTCAATCAAACTCTATTGCGTGCCGCTTTTTAGCGCGCTCTTCCTACTTTGCATAGCTATAGCTAATTAAAAGCAGCTCAATAACCATATTCTGGTTTATTTGGATGATCCAACAAGTTGAGATAGCCTTGGGTCGCACATGAGGTGTAGTTAAATATGCTGCTTAAGGGCTGTCCATAGTCTTCAATAAAGAAAATCAGACTCCTACTAAGTTAAGGATTAGCTATATTTGATTATCCATTCGGGTTCTGGCCGACCAGTCAATATGCTTGCTGCTGTATCGCGCGCGGGGCTTTGCATTGTGCGTGCAGTTCCAGTGTGCAGGCGCTGCAACACTCGCATGTGGCATCCCTGAGAAACAATTTGTGATCTAGACAAAACATAAGGTATATAAAACAAATCTGAGAAGCTGGTAGGACTCACAGTATTTCCCGCGTGCGTATTTGGCTTTTCAATCACCTCAGCGCACATTGAAACTACTAGCGCGAGGTTGGACTAGGGAAATAATAATACCGCATACTTACTAATTGAAGTCTTAAGATTACACGTGGCACAGAACTTGAGTTATTTGCTCTTGCTCTTTTAGCTGATCCATGACGGACACTTGAATGCGACTTGTGTCACGTAAATCAGGGAACAGAAGATAAGATAAGTTTCATAATATCAATGGAGCTGAAATATCTGTATTAAGGCGTCACTGGGCGCTACAATTTCGAATGATGCGGCCGACGGCCACAAGCTTACTTTTGCGCGCGACCCAGCGGACCTCACCATGAAAGCGTCTCGAGTACTTGAATGCTAATTAGTTACTTGAGAATGACTATTAGGCGATAGAATGCAAACGAGGCCATTGTAGTCTGATAGCCTGAGTGGAGAGCTCCCATGGGCCATTAACTTCTTATTGCAGATGTGCTCACTTTCCAGCAGGGGGTGCAAATATCCAGAACCATCAATCACGCTAGCTATAAAGGCTCTCTCGACTCTGCGGGTTTAGTGACTCTGGCTTTTCGTACGCGTGTAGGTGGTCAGGATAGTGGGACTCTGGAGACTTCAAGGAGCACTATAGCTCTCAAAACGACTGCATAGATATATTCTATGTCTCTCCCTATCGATCATATCACAGTGTGTGAGGCTAAGAACTCAGTAGCCAGGATCGCGCAACCCATGGTTCCATGAGGTCACTCTCCATGGGCAACGCCTTTATTTCCTTGACCATGGAGCTTCAATAAAGTATCGACTCTGAGTCACACTTTTCACAAACAGTGTGGACTATTCCGATGCCCAAAATTCTGAATTATTCGTGTGGCTGCTGGATTTCTAAAACCCGTACATTTGACCTCGAGGATAAATTGAGTCGATAATTTTGCTTTTGCGGGTTGAATTCACCAAAACTAAGCAGTATCAACTGCCTGAACCGTCCTTACCGCGACTTTCTCACCCATGGGCTCACCTCAGAATTCTCGAAGACTGACGTGGTTTCCCAGTGAGCCTGTTTGAGCATCGATACGCGCTCCTATCGCGTTGTCCTTATTCTATTCCTGACTTTATACGCCCACTGATGACTCCAAGAGGTTTGTGGGCATGTCACGTGCGTCAAAAAGGTGAGGTCAAAAAGTTGGGGGACTAAATTAGGGCCAAATTTGCTTGCCCCTGGACCCGGCTATACAAAATTTGGGCATTTTTGTTTGTGTTTTCTCCCTGGCTTGCCCCTATCTAGTTCCCAATGGCCCAATGGCAAGGCGCTTGACTACGAATCAAGAGATTCCAGGTTCGACCCCTGGTTGGGAAGAGGCGAAGCGTTACAGCTTCATTTTTTCGAATTTTTCATCCCCATCGCGGCCATTTGTCGACTTGGTGTATCACGGCCTCACCCTCAGAGTATATGACCCAATCTGGTGTGAATATGGTTTACAGGTGACCGTTAATCCTATTTTTATCGATTTGGGCCAATAAAATGACCACATAATGCCGCTAGGTGTGCCACCGGCCGCCTTTTACAACAACAGAGACTCCCAGAGTTCCTTTGCCGCGCTAAAAATGTCCAAGTTTATAGCTATATACGCTGTTAAAGTCTAAACCGAATCAGTTGTATCTAGAAATCATCCTCCCATCCTTCCGGCTTTGCATCTTTCTTTGCGGTGGAAGGGTGACCTGCTACTCCTTCAGAGTGCTGGGAGTGGTGCTCGTTGCCTACGCCATCAAATAGCTTGCCGTATTCTGACTGTGGCTGTGCGCCCTGAATGTCTCTTGCGATTTTGCTAACCTGCTCAGCTCCATAGACACCAGTTTCCTGGACTTTTTTGCCAAACTGGGTCATGGCCTTGCGAGCACTATTTCCATAGTCAGACTCGGCGAACTGCCGCATACCGGGACGGATATACTCTTCAGTGGTGGTGTTGACGGTCGAAGCGACTGTCTTGGAGAGCCAGCCCCATCCCGATGTGAGAGCACTGACTGCCTGTTGAGCCAGATCGTCCTCGTGGGCTTGTTGCTGGTGTTGTTTAGAGCCACCCCCAAAGCCTTGGTACTTACCACCCTGGGAAGGGTGCACATCGTCCGGACGCGATTCGTTTTCGCGACCGAGCTCGCCAAAATAGTGCTCGGTCTTGACCTTAGAAGGCTGCTCCTCCTGTTTGGGCTCATCGGTAGGAATGACAACGGGACGATCTTTGCGAGTCCACTCGGTCCCGGCAACTTCGGCTGCAAGCTTCTCGCGATAATCCTCTGCTACCGTAGAGGCATACTTGGACTGGATGCTCAGGCCCTGAGGGATGCCATTAGCCTCGAGATACTCTCTGCATTTCTGGTTGCCGCCAATCTCCATGCTTTTGACCTCCTCAGGCTTGAACTGGTCCATGGTAATGCTACGAACAAAGCTCAAGTGCACGCCAAGGCTACGGTGGACACCCGCACACTCCAGGCAGATAAAGATACCATACTTGGGGGAGGCCCACTGGGGATTAGCGGCCTGACACTCAAAGCATTTCTTGTTCTCGCCCTGCTTTTGGATCGCAAGGAGCTTCTTGCGAATCGCGGGGTCAACTGTCCAGGTAGACATTTAGAAATTGGGTGAGGTAAGGACTCAAGACAAGACCACCAGTGTCGAAGTGGTTGCAGAGATCGGCAGGCCAGTCGCATTTACATAATAGCAGCAGTGATTAGTTTCTATGTAGTAGTTTCAGGACATTTCCAGAGCTCTTGGGAGCACCCTGGCCGCGCAATGGGTGCATGATGGGTGCACAAGGTTCAAGGGTCCTGGACAATTGGCGACGGCTCTAGCGACGCCTTTAGCGACGCCTATGGAAAATTCAGGGCAGCCTCATCCAAAAAAGTGAGCACCTCGCACATTCTGATAAACAGTATCCTCCAATACTTAGTGGCACAGTTTCCCTCATAGACTGGCCGTACCAGTGTTGCAGGTGCTGCTAGGTGATTAAATAAAAAAATACACCCTATCCAAGCCGTGCAACTGGTGATCACCGATAACTTTTGGCTGTATCGCTCAACTACCCATCACAAGAATAGGTTCCACAGGCCGATCAGGAACGGGGGAGTTTCCACGGCCAGGTAGCGACTCTAGGAAAACAAAAGTCCGCTTCAATACAATTCGAGCAGATTTAGTTGCCGTCAGCTCAGGCTTCACAATATTAAGAGATTAGAATGGCTAATACCCGGTACAATTGGTATTTGAAGTAACAAATATACTCTAGGCCTAACAGACAAGCCTTTTTTTTGAGTCCATTGAATCTAATATTAAAGCAAGAGGTCTCTTTATTGCAAGAAACCCACCATATGAGGAGTGCTGCTAGTGTGGGATTAGGTAACCAGGTTTTTCTCCTTTTGCAAGAAACTTGATCCTCTAACCAAACATCAATGGCATACAGAGTTTTTGTACAAGTTCTAGTCACAGGATCTCAGGTCGTGTCTCGTGCGTTTGTTGAGGCCTTCAAGCAAGCGCGTAACGCTAACATTTCTTCCGCGCAGGACGCTGCTTCCGCTGCCAAAGTAGGCGGCCTCACACTCTCCGAGGCGCGCAAGATTCTCGGCGTTGAGGATGGAAAGTTAGATCGGGAACAGGTTCAAAAGAAGTATGACTACCTGTTTGATGCTAATTCCAAGGAAAAGAGCGGCTCGTTCTACCTGCAATCAAAGGTGTATCGTGCAATGGAGTGCATCAAGCATGAGCTCGGTGATACTTCCAATGCCAATCAAGCCAAGGAATCCTCCAAGGATGCGGGGTCCCAGTAACCTCTGCGAATCCACGAAAAATAAAAATAACACTGCTGCTCCATTTCTCCCGCCCAGCACCCACCCGTCAACTGCTGACCTAATAATAGCCTTTCCACTCGAATCGAATCCCCCGTCGTCCCGATGCAAATAGTTATCCGGCTTGCCGGTGGAGAAGACATTTCACATGAAACCGAGGACCCGGAGCGTGTGACGTTACGGCAATTACGAGAACTCGTGAGAGAACGCCGTGGCGGAACGACTGTCAATCGCCAGCTGCGGTTCTTTTGCCATGGCCATGCACTTGATCCAGCAGTAGACTTTGCGCCCGGAGAGGAGGTGCGCGACCGTATTTATATCCATTGCTTCCTTGGCCGTATTCTCAGCCCTGACGAGCTTGCACGTGAAGCAAATGATGCCCTGCAGCTATCTGCCCCACAACCCTCCAACACACCAGAAGCACATGGGTTTGACCGGTTACGAGGAATGGGATTCTCAGATGAAGATGTTCAGGTGATTCGACAGCAATTTTCTGAGCTGCACGGCGCAACAGGTGACGAGCAGGAAGCGCTCGAGGATGCCTGGATCGATAACGGAGATATGTCGCGGTACTCATCCAGGGTTATCGATATGCTATGTATTACTCTCGGGGTATTTGGAGGCGCATGGGTTATCCTACTCTACAGGTTTCACTTGTTTAGCAGAAGGCAGTATATGACAATTATGATGGGTGTCTCGATTAATCTGGTATTCTCTATGCTCCAGTATTTGACATGAAAGGAGACGAGGGTGGTGCAGCAGTTGAATGTATATAGTACGATAATAATATCAAGGAGCAGATTAAAATTCAGATTGGGGCGCACACGACTAGCAGAACATCTGGCCCCCCGCGCGCGCGCCTCCAGATGGCGGCCGGCGCTCTAGCATATCTGGGACTAGTTCGCCCAAGTGTCCATACAACGGTCCACACCAGATGACTTTGCAGTCCTATACTCATATGATACAATATTTCTATATAATAAAAGCTAGTTCTTTTGAACATAAGCGGTCGGGACCCAGCCCTGGACGCCGTTCACAGTTGCAAGAGTCCACCCGTTCTCTGCTTCTTGGTCTATTTCAATCACCTGGCCAGCAGTAATACTCAAGAATCCTTCATCCTGAGTGGCATAGTCGTACAAAACAGTAGCAGTAGGTTTGCTTGGTGCCGCAGGAGGGGGCGGCGGTGGTGGGGGCGCTACACGAGATGCGGGAGCTGCAGGTGTCCGGGAAGCAGCATTGCTGGTCTTGGACGCAGCAGTAGTACTGGTATTCTTTGAAGCAGCTGGGGTCCTACTGACGGCGGGCGCCCTTGTTGTCCGCGGAGCAGTGCCTGTTCTCTTTTTGGGCTTGGGCACCTCTTCACGCTGAGTGCTTCCGGGCAAGCCTGGGCCAACTGCAATAACACCGCTCTTGTATGTATCATAGCGTCCAGTGGCAGGTCCAGAGGTGGTGCTCTCCTTTTGAACCTTGACCTGAGCCTTCTTACCGGGCTTTTTGCAGTAAATGAGCGGGTTGCCTACTGTAACGGGAGCACCCAAGACAGCAATAAGCTCAGTCTTGAGCACACACCACAGCAGCAAGTCAGATGTATCCTTAGACTTTGTTTGGATTGCGATCCAATCATCACGATAAGGGGAAACCATGATTTGAGTGATTGCGGAAAAGGGTACCTCGCGCTCAATCGTATAAGCAATTTGACCATTAAGAATATCGCCACGAATGGTGTAAAGTTTTGCAGCATCACAGACAAACGTGCGGCTAACTCTTTGCGATGAGCGGCCCAACTTGGAGAAGAGTTGCTCACCCCGCATGGAGAACTTGACAGGTCCGCGGATCCCAACCTGTTTGACCAGGAACCCGCCCTGTGACTGAGAGTTGTTGCAGTCAAGGTAATCGCCAAACGCATGGCGCTGACCCAGCATCGAGAACCTGCGCCGCTCCTTTTGGTTTTTGTAAAAGTTGTCCTTGGGGGGCACAAACACGTCTTTCGCAGAAATACCGAGATAGGTTTTGCAAGCAGCCTGAATAGTGAGAATTGCCTCCATCCGACGCTTGAAATGCTTGCGCCAGGCTCTCTGAATACGCGCGGCCATCTTATGCCAGTACATGTCTCGCATGTGCTCCAGGGCAAACAAGGTCTCGGGGGTCTTGATGAAGATCTTGGTTACACCCATCTGATACTCTGTTTGCGGGGTACCAGTGGCACGCATGATCTCGAGAGCAGCCTGCTTGGTATCACCTTGCCAGATATAGTCACCGGCGTAGCCTGTTTTGGGACTAAGGAGGTAGAAATGCTCGACAAACTTCTCAAACGGCTGGCGGTAGGCAAACCCAGCACGGCGGATACGGACGTTTTCTTGGAGACCAAGATATTTGACTTGATGCAAAACAGCCGCGTCGTCAAACTCAGTGGGGGAGCGGTTTTGGTTGGGCTTGATTGTACGGATATAACTGGGCTGGGCACTCGCCAAATTGGTCATGAGCGCATTTGCGCTTTGTTTGATCTTATCACTGGCAGTTGCCCGGCGCCTACGTTTACCTGCATTCGTGTCATCCTGTTGGAAAGCCTCCGGGAAGATCGACGTCAGGAACTGGCCTTGAGAAGTAGTGATAAGACGGGTCAGAGACTTGCCCATCTGGTCTTTATTCTTGTCGGTCATGGTATCCACATCATAAGTTACATCGCCAGCATAGTGCTTGATAACAAACTTGGTATTGCGAAGCTGCAGGTGCGGGTTATCTCCCAGCATGTTGAGCTTCATGGCGAAATTTTGATCAGCGGCATCCGAATCGGCGTGAGCAGTAGCAGTGGCATCGTTCAAGCACGAGAAAATACCTGGAGGTCTCATCTCCTCGATCAAGTCACAAACAATCTTGTTGTTGAAGTACTTGATGGGGGTCCACTCAATCTGCTCAGCAACGTACTCATCTTGCTCTGTCTTGAGGGTTAGCTGAATAAAAATCTGTTGGAGTTTTTCGTTGACGTAGTTGATACAGATCTGTTCAAACGAATTACGCTCAAAGATTTCAAACCCGTAAATATCCAGGATGCCCAAGACCTTGGTGTGGTCACCCTGCGCTAGAAGAGACCTGTTTACACGCTCAACGATCCAATCGAACAAGTTGCTGTAAATTGTCTTGGCTAGAGCATCTCTGACTGCCTGTGCCTGTACTTTGTTAAGAGCGCTTTCATAAATCTCACGGCCCAAATTTGCCTCTGTAAGTTTAGTAGTGAGAGCAGTTTCAAGCGCTGAGCTCTCCACGTCCAGCAAATAAGCAGCAAAATCAGTCACAGAGGTATCGGCAACAGTTGTTGAGGCGTCATCTTGCTCGATAAATGTGATGTTACCAATCCATAGGATAGCCGCAAGTAACCGGAAGATATCATCCTGTTCCTGCTGTGAAAGGCCAATAATACCCATAACTTTGATAGTTTCCTCAAACTCCTTGGCATCATCTACACCATTGACGCTCGTGCACTGAGAAAGGCTCGTGTAGAGATAAACCTCGGGACCCTGAACGCCAAACATTTCACGGTATCTGGTGGGAGCTCCTTTACAGAACTGATAGAAAATGTGGAAATTGCGCTCACCACGCAGCTGACCAACTACGCGGTTTTTCTCGAGTAAGTAATTGGTGATGTGGGCGCCCACGGGCTCGCTTTGAGCATTGAAGAGGATCTCGAGATATTTTCCGTGGCGGGAGGAATTGTCGTTGCGCAATGTTTTAGCACAACCAAACGACTCCAAGAGAGGGTTTGTGGCCAGAACCATCTCCTTGATCTGCTGAATTGAGCTCGAGCTCTGGCCCGAGACACTGGAGATGTACTGCATGATCCGCTTAGCGGCCTCGGTTTTACCAGCACCACTCTCGCCAGAAATGATGACGCACTGATTCTCATTATATGATTTCATCTGGTAGTACATGTGCTCGGCGGTAGCAAACACATGGGGTGGCATCTCTAGCCGGTTCTTGCCCATATAACTCTCGAGAGTCTGCTCGGTGTAGATACCCAAGTCGCGGAATGGATTGACAGAGATGAGCACATGCCCAATATACGTGTAAATGAGTCCATTTTGGAAGCGGACCTTGAGATTGTCGAGAATACTCTCATTGGAGACTTTGGACAGTAGCGTCAAGTCGCTTACGCCAACTTCTTTCTTGCGGTTGCTATCAAATGTCGCTTTCTTAACAGCGGATGCTCCAGCGTCGCGATTCTTGCGGCCGGGTCTTCTCGTCACACCCATAGGTTGGAGGCTGAGGTGGTGGCTGGGGGTTTAATTGATACCGGTGCATGCAAGAGGCTTGGATAGTCAAAGCATAATTCTTGACGGCATTTGTTCCTGTGTGTGACTATGGGCTTTGCAACAAAATCCTGTCTTGGCCTGCTGCAAATATCAATCGCAGGACCCACCCCCCGATGCCCGGGACCTTGCATCATGCAAGCACTCTGGGCAACACTTGTGCGTTGGTCACACAAATAATTTAATATCTGGAGATAATAAGGTATCGAAATACTAGCTGATACCTCTAAGCCGATTGCCTTTTGTGCCCGGACAAAGCCTATCTCTCTGTCACACGCCTCGAGCGCAATTGATGCAATCCGCCGGAACTGCTCGAGAATCAGCCGACTCTTGTAGAATTAGCATCACAATTCTTTTTAGTAGAGCGTCTCCGACACAGCCTAGCTTCACAACACGTGCCGGAACTTCAAACATGAGTTTGGCCCTCTAAATCGGATACTGGAAGTGCTGAGTATTTCAAAAGAGAGCTATGATCGAAAACACTAATTCAGACTATCACTAGTAATACTACCGACTCTAAAGGATCAAATTGCAAAAGGACAAGGTCACCCGATCTTGAAATTTTGCAAGGGAAGCACAGCGGCCTTCACCACTTGCCCGCAGATGATGGGATGCGGCGCCCTCAAATAAAAAACATTAACATCCCTTCCGGGCATAAACATTGACAACTAAAGCACCTAGGGCTGTTGCACAAGCACACGTCTCGTGGCATCACAAACAACCAGCACCTAGAGCTGTTACAAGCACACATCTCTTTTCGTGGCATAAAACACGACCTTCCATCGTGACCAATCACGCGCAGTGACGTTTCAACACACTCATACCGGCAGAATGATACCAGATGAGACTTCTCCCAAGAACGCATTCTCAAGAGTATCTACCATCCTCATGTGCTCGGCGAGGCTATCGCAGAATATCGCGCCCCATAGTAACACCAATGTAGCAGGCTCGCAAGACCACTACTATGATGCTATGGCGTGACGTGCGCGACTCCGGGTTGCTTCGACAAGAACCGCAGAACTGTCGGGACTGGGGGAAACCCCGCCCAGAATGACGCTGGGGACTGGCTATATACACCTCATGACTAATCAATGCAGCTGCATAGAGTTCCAATTTAGGGTTGTGGTAGCGAAAAAAGGGGAAGCTATTTGTCCCGCCCAGAGGATAATCTGGAGTTGGATTAAAAGCCTTAGAATATCTTTTCAGTCATATCTATATCCACTAGTCTCTCAAAGTTTCAACAGGGCCATTGGGCGTGAGATTCTCAGGCATTGTTTTATCGGCGCATGCGCATGCAAAAGCTCCAACCCATTGGATTTTTTGTTGATCCAGGTCTAGCAAGCCAGGAGCGATGCAAGGTAGCATTCTAACTATAATGTATAAGTTTTTTTTAATTGTGAGATCTTTTATGTTCAAAGAGATTTCTGCGCTACACAATATGTTAATTCTTTCGGAGCCCCGCCGCCAATGCCGTTGGCCCTGCTCAAGGTTTTTGTGGGCGTCGATTCAAGTATTCGAATGCATGCAATGCACTAGGAATCCCTCTCAATTTGAGACAACGCAAAGATCCGTTTTAGAGGTTAATGATCGTTTCCGGGTTCCGGTGAGCGTGCTCACGGGGATAAAAGCCAGCCTAGCAGTTCAAAATAGTCAACAGCTATCTATAAGTATTAGGGTGTGCGCAAGTTTCTGGGTTGTGGTTGATGGCGCCACATGGAACAGCCTCAGGCTCGTTCAAACCTAGTTGTTGATGGTTAATGTAGACTCCATACCTACTTTCATCGAGTTCAAGAGGAACACTGGGAGTAGAGATACTTGAGAACCAAGAGTGTAATCTTTAATCATCTCTGAAGGACCTGTTATGCACCTCACTCTCACGAGTAGAATCGCCAGTATCCCCATGAGCTCCGAGCATGTTGCAATTACTATTTTCCCGCTTCAAATTAGTTTTGTACAGCATGTGCGGTCATAGTATGCTTTGATTGCTTACTTTTTTTTTTGATATTATCATTACTATATATATAGTATACAAAAAAGTTAAGTATCTACACTGCGCTCAACGGAAATTCAGTCAGTGAGCGGCTACTCGAAAGCACTTAGTGTGCTGTTGGGATGGCACTGCGGCTGGCCCCACCAACTCGCTAGTGGCAAGCGGCTGTTCGCGGCAGTATTTGATTTTCTTGTTTTTTAGGCCGTTCAATGTTACCTCCAGGGCTTATAAGCTCATATCAGAGAAGCCACATTGTGCTTTCTCAGAATCAAGTGTGTATGGACTTAGGGATGGATGCAATGCTATCACCCGTGAGATCGCTCTAATTAAAGCTCAGCTTGCAAAAGTCTCGCAAAGGGTTCACTCAAATAAGTGTTGCGTCATCTGAATAGTAATCCCCCTTGCTTGCTACATGTATCCTGATTAGTTTAGCATGAAGTCTAGTCCCATTAGCAAGGATCATATGTATGGTCTTGGGTTTCATTGTTAGTAACCTGCTGCGACTCTTGAAATGTCCAGCGCCTCTCTGTCAGGGCAAGCAATTTTAGTAATATGAGCAAGCAATTAGCTCAAGAAAGGGAGCCTACAACTTTTACACTAATTAATCATGTTATGGAACTCACTTGAGCATTGATGTGCCATCCGATCAGTTGATTTTAGGTGCAGTCGGGCTCTCGCTTATGTACTGCAATGCATTGCTTAGCCAACCGCGCGCAAGAGATTGCTGCATCTTCAATATAAAAACGTGATGCCTGCACTTTTGAAAAATCCTCTAAAATGTCTGCCGCTGAATCAACTTTTACCCTCAATACTGGTGCCAAGATTCCTGTAGTTGCTCTCGGAACATTCAAGTGCTCCGATGAGGAAACCTACAACTCTGTTTCGTCTGCGCTCAAAGTTGGTTACCGCCACATTGACACTGCCAAACTCTACGGAAATGAAGACGCTGTCGGCAAGGCCATTCGTGACTCGGGCATTCCTCGCGAAGAGATCTTCGTGACCACCAAGCTCTGGCTCAATGACTTCCATGACCCTGTTGGCGCTTTGGAGACTTCACTCAAGAAGTTAGGCCTTGATTATGTTGATTTGTATCTCATGCACTGGCCGGTTCCTGTCAAAACCGATAGTGAGGGCAACAACACTCTCGACACTTCACTCACGTTCATTCAGGCGTACGAGAAGATGCAAGAGATTCCCAAGAGCAAGGCGCGTGCCCTCGGAGTTTCCAACTTTGATGTCAAGAACCTTCAGGCTCTTTTGGATGCACCCACCACAAAGACTCCCCCTGCTACTAATCAGTGCGAGCTCCATGTCAAGCTGCCCCAGCAAAAATTGGTTGACTTTTGCCACTCCAAGAACATTGTACCCGAGGCTTGGGGTCCCCTAGGACAAGGCGACCTCAAGTATGATATTCTCGACAAGATTGCAAAGAAGCATGACTGCTCTGTTGCTAATGTAGTCTTGAGCTGGAATATTCAGCGGAAGGTTGTTGTTCTCCCCAAGTCTACCCACGAAGAGCGCCTCAAAGCCAACTTAACTTATGTTGAGCTCGACAAGCAGGATTTAGGGGATATCTTGAGCATCAGCGAAAAGAATGGTATCAACCGCCACAGTACCGCCAAGTCTGATTTGGGCGTCGATGTGGATATATTCCACAACAATGCTGATTCCGAGCTGTAACGGCTTACATATCTATAGTTATGAGTATTTAAGTACATATTGTGTCAGAACGATATAATGGAGGGTCACCTACCATCGAGTTGATATGATAGGTTTTCCATACGAGTGGTGAGCAAGGGGATGAGAGATAGGTACGCTAAAATTATGGCAAGAAAAAGGCGCCTTTGCGTGTGTACATATACCTTGGGGTTTAAGTCGAGTGTTCTGCCTCTGGAAATTCGAAAGGGCTACAATCCCCCAGAAGTGACTCATGACGCGCAAATTACGATTCTTTCCCGCCGCGATCTACTAGCTCTCTTTATTCAGTGTTTACACTCTTCTTTGCCGGGAACTTTCCACCAAAAGCTAACTCTTCTGGAGTTTTTGTGCTCAAGGTTGTGGCAGCGGGTATCAACGAGGAGGCTTTGGAGGGGCAAGACCTCTCATTTCGCTTATGTGCTCGTGCATGCAACTTGCGTATTATTGCAAAACTCCATAGAAAAAACTTTAGTTACGAGAAGCAGATAGCAAGCTTTAAAGCATATCTCTGTATTAAAAGGGGGAAGGCTTTGTTAGAGACCCTCCGCCCTGGAGTCCAGGTTAATTCATGAACCCATATCGGACCTCTCGTGACCTAGGACAATTTTGCAGGCTGGTCAGAGTAGTACATTTTTGCTAGGTTGTCTTTTATAAACCGATCATTGCGATACCTCCTATCAACTAGTGTCAAATTAACAGCCCATGTGAGCTCGAGTATGGCTATCCAAGTACGAGCAGCATGCAAAGAATTTCATGAATACTGTTTACCCTGCTCACTTGAGAGTCCTGCAGAATCTCCTCAGGCTGGAAATGGTATGGGGGATAAAAACATTCATTTCAACCGACAGAGGATGTGAAGTGGCTTTATTGGGCGTTCCAAATGGTTCAATATGCCACTGAAGCTAATAAAATACTCTTTCCAACTGGTTATGGCTACTTTTTTTTTGTTTTTTTCCCCCTTTGTATTTTGAAGGTTTGCCCAAAAGTCTCTAGTACATTTTAAGCCACAGGCATATTAATTAAATGTGATAACGTAAGCAATTAATCCCAATGAAGCATATTTGTGCAGATTTTCAGAAAAAGAAAAAAAATTTCAAATGTGAAAAATCGTCAAATCTGGTCGTTTGAGCTTGCCCTAAAGCGAGGTTTTATAAAAACTGGGTTTATATTATTGAATTAACAAATCAAATCCTCTAAAAGCCAGTTCCCAATGGCCCAATGGCAAGGCGCTTGACTACGAATCAAGAGATTCCAGGTTCGACCCCTGGTTGGGAAGAAAGAAGCGTTACAGCTTCATTTTTGGACTTTTTAGTACCCGCCTGTGCTTTGTTCTGCCCGGAACGGCCCCAGAACTACTTAGATACGCGTGCTTGAAATTTAAGGCTCTGGGGAAAAAAAAAAACAAAAAAAAAATTTGTTTGATGTCTCTAGTGCTGGCGCAATACAATTTGCTGGCCCGCTTTGATTGAAAGATCATTCGAATTTCTCAACATTTTACGCTTAAACGTGTTGGAACCAGGTTAGGGTCTATCCCAGGATCTGGTATATGTAGCTATGTTGAATATGTAATAAATCATCTGGATTCCAAGTTCTCGGTTCTGTAGACTGTGTGTGATTACCCTAGTCCACCTTCTAACAGATTAAAAGTCCGAATGTACTCTATGAGCGAAATTCATGTGGAT